>JAGFMF010011681.1:11357385-11450983 GCA_019455555.1 Galemys pyrenaicus
ACACTGCTGAGGGGAGCAGCGGGCACAGCAGGAGAGGTCTGCCGCGCCATGTGGGTCCCCTCCCTGGCCGGCAGCAGGGATCGAACTCGTGCTGCAGTGGCTGCTGTTTGCTTCATAGTGCATTGGCATTATGGCTCACTTGTTACAGCAAATGTTTATTTGGTGCTGTGAGAGATACATACTCAAGGAGCTCCTGAACTGTATGCATGCTCAACAAGCTTTGCATTGTATGGTATTATTTATAGGCAAAATGGGTGGCGCTAAGTTCGCTTTATGAAAATGAGATTTTAGTTAGTGCATTCTGAATGGTGGAAAGTTTGTGAAGTGGCGATTGGTTGGATTTAAATCCTGTGTGTGGTTTGCCAGTGTGGTTTCTCTTCTCAGCATGGGTGTGTCTACATATGACCCTAAGCACCTGGCTGCCTGAACCTGTCTGGACCTGACCTTCAGTGGCCTCCCACCTCTTTGTGGTTATTACCCAGACTCAGGAAGGCCCCGTGTTTATTATTCTTTATTTTATTTTATCTTTATCTTTAGAAATTTTTATGATTCTACTGTGAACCATAAATAATGGCTATATTGATGTTCCTAAATAAAATTCATCTAAGACTTTAATTTCTTACACAAATTTATACTTTATTGCTCCCTTGTTCATGCACTAGCTTTAGGTTTTTCTTTGAGATTCAGTCTTTATTCAGAATTTTTTGAGAGTTAAAAAAAAGTTTGGAAAAGACTCAATCCAACTTTTGAAAAAAAAAAAAATCCTAAATCCAAATAGGATATGTCTAAAAGAAAGTTTATTCGCATTTTGAGTATTGTGATATTTATTCTTCACCAGGAAGTTTTATGTGGGTTGCTAATTTATTTTTGGCTTAACTAAATTAAGCTATGCACTGAAATATGATATTTTCAGAAAACAAACACAATGTAGTGAATGTAATCAGTTTAGATTTTTACCTTTGTATGGGTGTGATTTAGTAGAACTATAATATTATGTTGAGTTTTATTCAGTCTTTCTACTCTGGTTTTGGCTTTATCTGAACCTAAATGCTTTAAATCCTCTTTAGTTGAAAAATGTCACCTATTCTCTCCTTGGTATGAAAAGCTAAGGCATGTGTAATGGATATGCTGTCATTTAGAATCCACAGAGGCAAAATAGACCCACTATTATTAATTGAATAGAAAATATACGGATCAATAAATACTTACATACAGATAAACAGAGAAATGCAAGAAAATAAAGGAAACTAGACATGGATAAATAAGGAATTTAAGAAATTCTAAAATGGGAAAGGAGTCTTGGTTTTACAAACTAAAGATTAGAAAAGGAATACATGTTCCTACTGACTGCAGAATGTCAAAGGAAACAGTGATGTCATATCATTTACACTACACAGTTCATCTTGCAGAGGTAGCAAGGTATGTTTTATTCACCTTTAGTTTTTTTCTTACAAGACTACACTTGTTCCATCCGCTCATGGAAAGAACAGCTTGTCTTATTACCCTCCAGTGGAAATGAGTTATGAGCCTTTTATCTGGAGTTTACAGGGCAGCTTTAACCTCTTTATAGTTGAATTTCAGTGATGATGAATGCAATATCTTATTTCATCTTAGTTAAGTTTTTTCAAGAATCCCTTTTCCTGTTCTGATTTGTAGGTACATACAAGATAATAATAGGAAAGATCAAGTTACCCTATTTGGGATCCTGTTAAATACTTTTCTATTGTCCCTTCAAGTCTTTAGTATTAATTTCCTGTTTTTTCTCCTGTACATGTCAATCCAATTAGAAAAACAAGGCATTTGTGACATTCATAACAATTTGGTACCTTTACTATATTTCAAAGAATAGATTGTACTTTATTCAGTATTATCTTAAAATCCTCCCTCATGGCATAATTTGGCTAATATTTTTTGGCTTTATAAAACTGATGGTCAGGAGTCTTCTGAATCAGGTCTCTTGGACATCAGTTGAAATTATGACTCGCAAAGATGTAGAAAATGTTACCCTGGGTATTTTGAGCAATAGCAGCAGTCCTGAAAATGCAAGGTCCTCATTTTTTTAACACACGAAAAACAAGTACCCCTTCCTGTGAAATATGTCATCCCTGGCACTGGTTAACAATTAGTTCTGAGTGATTACCTTTGGATGATCAGATAGTTGATGATTTTCCTAAAGTTACAACCAATGTAGACAATATGAATAGCATCTCTAGTCTGACATTTTATTAATTCATTCATATATTCATCATGTAGCAGGTTCCAACTGTGGGCCAGGTATTATGCTATGTGCCAGTGATACAAAGTTGAGTGAGACAAGATTCCAAGCCTTCAGAGGCTTATAGTAAGTAATAAGTATGCAAATTGATGACTACATTACATTTTTCAGTGCTATAATAGAAGCATGAAAAGAATACTAGGAGAGCATAAGGGCATCAAAATCAGATTCAGGGAAAATATCCTTAAGGAAACTATATTTAGGCTGGATTTTGCAGAACAAGAGGGATTGTTAGTTAAGGAAACAATGAAACAGCATTGCAACCAGTGCTATGTCAAAGAGACAGGAAAACCAAATCAGCTATTTAAGTAATGACAAATACTTCAGCATTTCTTGAGCAACGGTAACTGAGGAGTGGATGGTCAGTGTGGAACTTAAGGGTAAAGCCAGCAGCCAGATCCCAAAATGATGATGATGTTAAGCTATGGAAGGTGTCATCATAACCTTGAACAATGTGGTAGTAGGTCGAGGGAGGGAGTCACTGCCCTTTTCATAGCATTACAGAATCATTAGAACTCCAAGTCAAACAGCTACATATTCTTCCCTTGCCTCCTGCAAGGCATTTCCATGGGGTTTATGACATGAGTTTGAAATAAAGGCAGCACTCCTTTCCCTAAGTGGAAGTCACACACCAACTGCTGAAAAACTATCTTCTTCTTTATCTCGTTTCAGTTGTATGTGGATTGAGCTCTGGGGGCCTGTTCTGCCTGTCTACTTCTTGTGAACAATTTTCCCTTTATTTATTCTAGTTTGATGGTATATGAACAGGGACAGAGGTGCCTTCAGGGGAAGTGTAGGAGGTAATGATTCAGTCAGTTAGCGCCCCCTTCAGTATAAAACCATGTCCTCTTAAAGCTCCTGGAAAAAACCTAACAAACAGGACAAAAATCAGTTTTCACATTATGGAGACTTGGGTTTTATACTTGGTGATGGCCGTAACAGTTTTTGTGAGGATGGACTCAACTTAGGTACCACTATGGAGTTCAATACCTAATATGTAAAAGAAATTGACTTTGTCAAATCCTTTTCCCCAAAATCTGTGTATTTATTTTTTCTTTTTCAGGCAAGACATCCAATAATCTATCAACTCACCATGCACATGATACTGTGTTACTTTTAGATAAAAGGAGTTAATGGAATTCCTAGATTAGATCTCTGTTGACTATGAATGGAAAGGCAGAAGACCTACAAAATAGAAGGAAATTGTAAATCCAGATTCCTCTAAAAGGTTCGGAATGCCTGGTTTTACAAAGTTCTTAAGTATATCAAATTCCTTGAAAATGTTTTCAAGAAATTTCATGAAAAATGTTCTCTCCAGAGGTGAAAGGAACAATCTATTGTTTAATAAACTGGATAATATTCCTTCCTAGAAACATTCTAAGTCATATAAATGGAGACATTATACTATCACAGGAAAAATTTGCAAGCTTACCATTGCTGTTTAGAGATGCTTCATCCTTGGAAATAATAATCAAAGAGAATTTTATTCATTTACCAAGGAATATTTTTAAAAGAAGCATTTGCTAGACTGGTTGATTTTCTATTTTGTGTTAGCTACTTATTAGCAATGCCATGACTTTGCTATTCACACAACTCAGAGTCATCATGTATTCATAGAAGAGAGAATATTGCTTTTAGTTTTGAAGAGTTTACATAAATAAATGTAGTTATTTTAAATAGAAAGCTACTCAAAGACATTGACATGCCAGGTAAAAATAGTCTTTCACAAAAAAGTGGGGTGAATATAATGTTGATAATGATAAGGGTAGATTCATCAGAGAGGCTAGAATATAAGCCATAGATTCAATACTCTTTGTTTCTAGAACACTGGGAAAGTCTTTGAGCTTTGACCTCCTTCCTGCAATACCAGTATGTTTTGAAGAAGAAAGTTAGTTAAGATATAAAATACTCTAGCAATATGGGTACTAAGTGACTATATAGCTCTCCAAGTAATGTCCCATGTAATGGGACAGAGATCTGAAGATAGAATTTTCTAGAGCTTCATTTACAACATCAGTGGACTCCAACTTGTCATAACCTTATGTTTGTTGCACCAGATAAATATTTCCCAAATATGTATGATAGATTAGTCTTTTTCATTGAAATATATGATCCAAGGAACTCCGTTAGGAATTAAAAATAATGATTTTGACAAGACTGTCTCCTTTTTTTTTTTTTTAAAGATTTATTTATTTATGCGTGCAAGCACTGGGGTACAGGCCAGAGGTGTGGGGGGTGAGAGGATTCACCACAGAGAGCGGGAGCAGAACAGGCAGATCAATGGAAGTACACTGCTGAGGGGAGCAGCGGGCACGGCAGGAGAGGTCTGCCACACCATGTGGGTCCCCTCCCTGGCCGGCAGCAGGGATCGAACTCGTGCTGCAGTGGCTGCGGTTTGCTTCATAGTGTGTTGCTTAACCCACTGCGCCACCGGGGAGGCCCAAGACTGTCTCCTTTTTATAGAAAGAAGAAAGACACATATTTAGTGTTTCCCATTTCTGAAATAATGTGCCATATTCCAAATTAAAATTTTAAGAAATTTATAAATGAAAACAATAATTTGATGATAAAATAGTTCAGATTTCAGTGTGTTTTGTGTGATTAAATTCTGTAATTTACATAACTGTTTCTGAATAATGAGATAAAAGGCAAATGTCAGGGTGGGAGACTCCTCAGCTTGTTAGATATTGCTGGCATGACCAGTTTTTTTTTAGTTTTTAAATTTTTGGCATTTTTAAGGATGTATATATTTATGCAAAGAGGAGCTGGGACAGAGGCCAGAACCTCAGGAGGTGAGAGGATCCACCAGAGACAGAGTGAGAAGCAGAACAGGCAGACTGACTGAAACACACTGCTGAGGGGAGCAGCAGGCGAGGCAGGAGAGGTCTACTACACCATGTGTGTCCCTCCCTGGCCAGGGACTAATTAGCACTGCTGTGCCAGGGATGCTTCACAATGAGGCACTCAACCCACTGTGCCACCAAGAAGGCCTTTTAGTTTTTTCTTTTTTCTTTTTTGTAAATGAAGACATGGGGAGTATGTCAGCTTGTGTTTTTTCTTCTTGCAATTGACTGTGAAATATTAGGGTTTTCTTGATATCTTACATAAGAAGAACAAAAATTTCATCTCCACATATGTTCTGTGTGCTTTCAGCCTTATAATTTGAGGTCCATGATGGATAGAGGTAATCAGTTACATGACTAAAAATGAAAGTAATGTATGCATTTATAAAGGTCAAAGTCATCAAGTTTGCTGGAGAAGTTCAGGTGAAGGCCTGAGGCATGAATTATGAACGCACTTTCTTTTTCCAATAACTCTTATGTGGTCTTGGTGATACAAAGTAGCTCTAAATGGCTATCTTTTAAGAAGAAAAGTGTGTTTAATGCATGATTACATTTAGTATTGATTTTGAAAATTACATATTATAATGGATCTAATATTGGTTTAGTAACAAGATTATCCAGGTACGTGTGATGAAAATTTGAAAAACTGCTAGCAATACTTTTTCCTGGCACTACAGTTAGTATTTTGTAGAATTATCTATAGGATACTTCTTCTATAAGGAGTTCTTCTCTTATTTTCCTTCTTATCATTCATTTTCTACCTTCCTATCTCCTTTCCTCTTTGAATCGACTAATATTTATTCTTTCCCTACCAAGAGCCAGGCATGAAACAGAGCACTAGCTATATGAGAACTTTTTATAATCTAGAACATTTTATAATCTAGAGAAATGTGTTCTCTTTCTTTGCTGTTAATTTACCCAGAAGTTGTTTCTATTTATATATAAATATCTGCATTCTAAGTTGACTATAATCACTTTGGATATTTCATTTTATTTTTAAATATTTATTTATGTATACAAGAACTGGGTTACAGGCTAGAGTGTGGGGAGGTAAAATGATTCACCACAGACACAGTGGGGAGTAGAATTGGAAGATCCACTGAAATACACTGCTGAGGGGAGAGACAGGAGAGGTGGCTGTGCCATGTGGGTCACCTCCCTGGCAGGGGATCAAACTTGTGTTGTAGAGGCTGTAGTTGTTTCATAGTGGGGTGCTTAACCCCTTGTGCCATCAGGGAGGCCCCACTTTGGACATTTTAAAATGTGGTATGATTATGAAACATTTATCACCTCATGTAGCCTCCATGTGTCATAGACATATTTAATAAGTTCATTTTATGACTCTCAAGTATATCTGGTTACTTCTAAGAAGTCATTTTATGAGTAGAAAATTTTAGTCTTGCTATTCTTTTTTTTAAAAAAGATTTATTTATTTATGCATACAAGCACTGGGGTACGGGCCAGAGGTGTGGGGGGTGAGAGGATTCACCACAGACAGAGCGGGGAGCAGAACAGGCAGATCAATGGAAGTACACTGCTGAGGGGAGCAGCGGGCACGGCAGGAGAGGTCTGCTGCACCATGTGGGTCCCCTCCCTGGCCGGGCAGCAGGGATCGAACTCATGCTGCAGTGGCTGCGGTTTGCTTCATAGTGCGTTGCTTAACCCACTGCGCCACCAGGGAGGCCCCATAGTCTTTCTATTGACTGCACTTTTCTTCAACTGCTTAGTCCAGATCAAGTCAGTTGCCATGCTAATGGCATATGTGAGGAAAAAAAAAAAAAAAAAGGCCACATTCCAGCTACTGTTCTTCCTATTTCAGGAAATATGTCATAGATGGAAGCCCTACTATACACAAAGGATTTGTAGACAAGTTCCTTGGAGCTAATTTTCATGGGCATTAGATGTTACTTACCCCAAACCATGGAGAGGGTTTATAAAATGATTGTTCTAAGATCTTTAGTTACTTAAGTCAATAGAGTAGTGCCCACTCTCACTGAATGTATGGTGTGGAGAATTTGTAGGCTGGGTTAGTACTGTGGAATAGTTCATTGTTTGAAGATTATGTTTCTGACAGTTCTTAGTAGAAACCATTCATTCTTCCAATCAGTGCTATAAGGTCATGTAGTGTTCCCAGAATTGGACTTGGCATCGCCATAGAGACCATCAAATCCTGTCTCATCCTTCAGACCCAAGCAGAAGTTGGAGCTGTTAATGTCAAGAGCAAGTCAAGAAAGACTGACGCTCTGACAGGGATTTCCCTTGTGGTGTCTCCATCTTTGAAGGGGTTGACCTGATAGAAAATGTTTTATGTGTATCGATGATTGTCCAGATCACATATCATTTCTATATAAATTTTCTAAATTATCAGTGGACGTATACTTTGGTATATTTTTTCATAAAAGTTGATTTGTATAATAAGCAAACCGTGCACAATTACAGTTATTACAGAATTATCTACAGTTACCACAGTAAAAAAAAAACAAAACAAAACTTTACTTAAGCAGTTATTGTTCCTTTGATCTTTTGAATTTTTGGATGAAGCACTGTTGGGCAAACTTGTGACTGGGGTTACTGAAAGCTAGAAAATGCTGAGGTTGAAATCTTCTGTGTTATTTATATTAAGCTGATTTCTACATGAACTGAAACACATGGAGTAAAGGCATGTGGAATAAAATCAACCACAGGAAGAGACAAATGTTAAAAGTCACAGGTAGTGTGTCCATTGTGCTCCTGTTTCTTTTTCTTGCCTCCCTTCTCTGATGAACTGATACCCCACCTTGGATTGAGTTCTGGATGATTCTTTTTAAAGATTTATTTATGCATACAAGAACTGGGGTACAGGTCAGACGTGTGGGGGTGAGAGGAGTCACCAGAGACAGAGCAGGGAGCAGAACAGGCAGATCGACTGAAACACACTGCTGAGGGGAGCAGCAGGCGAGGCAGGAGAGGTCTGCTGCTCCATGTGGGTCACCTCCCTGGCCAGGGATCAGATTCATGCTGCAGAGGCTGTGGATATTTTCATAGTGCTGAGACTTAACCCCTTGTGCCACCAGGGAGTCCCCTAGACAAAATTTCAAAAGTAACTCTTTAGTATCTTTTAGTATCATTTACACCCTTGCTTATCATTTCCCCTATGACTTCTCTTTAAGCATAGCAGCAATTTCAGGCATGAAATAAGCTTTTTAAGGCATTATGCTGTTGTAGGCATTTTTGGAAAATGCTAATGAAGCCAATGCACTAGCACATCCAGTCAGCTTTTACCCTTGTTCAAACAGAGTTCAGATGGGGCTTTTTTTTTTTTTTTTTTTGGATTTGCCCATTCTGCATGGAAATATATCCACTGAGAGATCAAGCCCTATCTTTAACAATATCTAGAGATTTTTTAAGATGTTGTGTTTATTTTTAACCCTGGATTTTATTAAAGGGACAAAGAAACTTACTGGAGTGTGAATAACGTGGATTTTACTGTGTGGTGAACTTAAATGCACTTCTATAAAGCAAGTCATGATCAGTGACTTCAACCTTTCATTTTCATCAGGAGGACCCTGTTGAAAGCATCCGTCCCCATGCCTGAGCGAAGAAGCAGAGCATTTTGGTCCTGCCTGAGTACTTTTTCCTAATTTGATCTCTTTTGGTCCCTTTCTATTTACACTGCTTCTTAGAGTTAAGGCCTCATAACTATTTAAAGGGAATGCACGGCTTCAACTAATACAATGAATGTTTGCTCAAGAGTCTGATCTTTAAATGTAGTTGCTTCTTTTTCAAAACATTTGGCTTCCGTCTGGATGGCTCACTTGCTAGATAACCCGGAATGGCCAGATCCTGGGCCCTGCTCAGAGCCCTTTGCCTCTGTGAGCTGTATTTTTAGCCTTGGAATATATTTCTCCTATGTTGCTATAGTGGGTTGGATTGTTTGTACAGGAAGAGTCGCTTCCTTGTTATATTCTCCCAGCATTGTAGAGCTCCATGATATTTCCCCTGTGTTCTTCCATTATGGCCCCTCCCCCCACACACACTATAGTTTAAGGACTTAGCTCCTAAGTTCTTGCAGAAGTAAAAAGCTTTCCTCTCTCTTTTTTTCTTCTATCCTTTCCCTACCTTTCTCCTTCCTTCTTTTCATGTCTCCTTATGTGTTTTCCTGCTAGCCTGCTTGCCCTCCCTCCCTCCCTCCCTCCCTCCCTCCCTCCCTCCCTCCCTCCCTCCCCCCTCCCTTCTTCTTTCTCCCCTCTTATTATTTCCTTTCATTTCTTTTCCTCTGTTGTTATCTTTCTTCTATTTTCATCTCTCTTTAGTTGTGAAAACTGAATTCAAACTTAGGTTATCCCACAGATCTATTTGCACAAAGTTGAAAAGGATACATGCCAATGGATTACTTTTATGCAGGATTTTTCATAATAAAAAATGCTAGCAAGCAACTTAAATGTCCATCAGTTAAGACCTTGCTGAATAAATCTGGACTATCCATATAATGGGGCATAATGTGACTATCAGAAAGAATCCAGATACACTCTACGTATTAATTTGGAAGTACCTCTAACACGCTTTTGTTAGGTGAAAAAAAGAAAAGTACAGAAGAATATCTGTTTCCTAAAAAGTGGCAATGGTGAAAAAGAGTATTTTTACATTTTTATTTTAACTAGAAAACAAGGAATTTCTTGTGGGGACTGAACCTGGGTGTCAGAGGTGGTTCAGTGTGATACATTTTTGTATTTATTAGATTTTAAAAAATGATCATATATTTTCTAGTTCCAAAAACTAAATGTAAAAAAGTAAACCATAAAAGCCAAAATAAGATTCAGCTGAAATAAAACTGCTGATGCTATAAGTACTAGAACCTATGAAGAATTGCTAAAACTGGGATATTTGTCCAAACTTGTGGGATCTCTTTTACTTGCTTATGGTTTGAATCATGTAAAAATTTTAGTTTTCACAAACAACAGCAGTAAAAATTGAATATTAGTA
The DNA here is from genome assembly GCA_019455555.1 of Galemys pyrenaicus. Lineage (NCBI taxonomy): Eukaryota > Metazoa > Chordata > Mammalia > Eulipotyphla > Talpidae > Galemys > Galemys pyrenaicus. Next base: position 11,367,466 of record JAGFMF010011681.1, read on the forward strand.
ATTTCATACATTTCAATAGGGTTTTTCTTTATCTTAGTTAAAGCATCAAAAATCTATCCCTAGTTTGCCTGAACTACTACACCCTTCATGTTTATTTTATTACTTTTTGCAAAATAGAAACCTTTGGAGTCTTATTTCATTCATTTCCCTGGGCCATCTGGGTAGTGCCATGAGGTAAGACAGTTTTAGTAAATTCACTTTCCATTTAAGCTTTACTAACTTTGCACATACCTGTTGATGAAACCTCATAATCTACCCCTGAGATTTCAGTGTTCTTGGAAAAATTACTCTGAATCTCAGCCTTTCTTTGTGGGTCTCATGACCTCACTACCAACAAATTCATTGTTTTTCAGTGCAGCTTGAATCAAGTTCTTCCTGAATAAATTCATCCTGTCTTAGTCAAGCTTCTTCAGAGATACAGAACAATAGGACATATTATTCCATATGTCCATGTATACGCATGTTATATAGGCATATAGATGATTTATTATATAAGTTGAATTATGGGAGTTTTATTATAGTTTATTAAAGGAGTTGACTCAAGTGGTATTGGCAAGGAAGTCCCAGAACTGCCATCTGAAAACTGGAGCATCAGGAGAACTGGTGCCATAATTCAATTAGAATCTAATGGCATGTGAGCCATGGGGACCTCAGGGCCTAATCCCGAGCCTGAGGCATGAAGGCCTGGGATGGGATAGACTTCCTAGTTAAGGGAGAGTCAAGAAGAAAGAATTCTCCCTTTCCTGATCTATCTATCTATCTATCTATCTATCTATCTATCTATCTATCTATCTATCTATCTATCTGTCTGTCTGTCTGTCTGTCTGTCTGTCTGTCTGTCTGTCTGTCTGTCTGTCATTTAGTTTATTCTTCTTTTCTAGTTATGTGTTTATGTGACTGTCTTCCTTACTAACTAGTCTGTCTTGGCATCAGAGACTATGGTCTTTTTTTTTTAAGATTTTATTTATTTATGCATAAAGAACTGGGGTACAGGGCAGAAGTGTGTGTGTGTGTGTGTGTGTGTGTGTGAGAGGATTCACCAGAGACAAAGCGGGGAGCAGAACAGGCAGATCAACTGAAGTACACTGCCGAGAAGAGCAATGGGGAGGCAGGAGAGGTCTGCTGCACCATGTGGGGTCCCCACTCTGGCCAGGGATCAAACTCAGCCCTGCAGTGGCTGCGAGGCCCCACAGTGCTGTGCTTAACTCATTGCACCACCAGGGAGGCCCCAACTATGGTATTGATTACCCCTGTGAATTAATGTGTGGTCTCGTGTTTGGTCTCTAGTCCTTTGCTTAGTAAATTTGTTATCTTGGGTTGAGCTGCACCATACTATTGGGCTATATTTCTATAAGGAAGAAACATTTTGTAAAAATTTTAGAAGATAGACAACAAATGTTAAGGAAGATTTTGGGAATATGTAAAGAATTGTCTTTACATTTTGATAAGAAAGTTGAAAGTCTAACACAAACTCTCCTGTTTCTTTACTAGTAGCAAGAAGGACTAATTTTAGTTTTAATTTCAGTACTCTTTAATTATCTCCTTTGCTTCATATTTGTGTTTATCTTTCTGATGATTTGGGGAATGCACTGATATAACTTACAAGTCTTTTTGTTAATTGTGCCTTAAAAAATCATGGTCAACCTTGTTGATCTCAAGTCCTATGTTCATACTTAACCGTAAAGAGTTAGACTTTCTTTGTAACATGCACAGATTTGAGTGTTCTCCAAAAAATAAATATGAATTTTCTGAGGGTTTGTCCTATTTCCCTTGCTCCTCCTCTTATGTAATATTATCATTATTTCTCTCATTAGAAAAAATGATCATCTATTAACATAAGATATATAAATTGATTTTTTACCTTTGTTAAAAAATAACAAATTATTACCTGGGAGTAAATCCTTATCATAGAATTTTGAATTCTTTGTGGGTCCTGTTGATTGCATGAATACACTGATCAGGGTGCTCAGATTTGCAGAGTTTTGCGACAAGGTGCTGTTTAGTCATTATATATTTATCTTGTTCAAAAATTAGGCTCCCTGTGTTGTAGCCATAAATAAAAGCTTATACTTATGTGTAAGTTATCTTTGCCTTGTTATTCATAAAAATTAGCATAATGACTATTATTTTATCACTTTGGAATACTTTTTAAAGTATGGAAGTAATTATAGTAATCCTTGCCTCTTAGTTGTTGGACACATTCCTTCATTTTTAATCAATAAATTATTGTGTGTGACCAAAGAAGGAAAAGGAAATGATGTCACTCAGCAATGTGCCCACCAGGGGACCTGCACTCCTCTGGTGCTACAACATCAGTGATTCTAGCTCACAACACCATGCTCTGCCACTGTTGAACTCTTTTTAGAGTGACCTGGCATTTAAATTCAGATGATTTAGTTGTCCTATAAAGTCTTTGGTTTATTGAACATTAGAAATTTCAAATGAGCTGATTATCTGTTGAAATCAGGTGATACTGGGTGTGACTTTACATGCTGCAATGAGAAATAAGAAAATAGCAAGATGTGATGGCTGAAATGATAGATCAGCTTTCTGTAAACTTACAGTAGTTGATATAAATTTTTAAAGCATGTGAGATTAAACAAAAACTGGATATTTAACACTCAATAATTCCTCCTAAATCCTACCATCCTGCACTACCCAATTCTTATGCCAGAAATCTGGTGGATCTGTTGCTCTCCAGGGGTTCCATGAAACTGTTAGATGACTTAAGAACTCTGAAATGTGTCTGCTTTTCCCCCACAGAGTAGTTTATTGGCCAGTAATGCATCTAGTGTTTCTTGGTCTAGAGAATATTTTGTCCTCAGTTAACTTCTGTTCATCTTAATCTCAGTTCCTGACTTCCTTTCCCATCAAGCCATCCCTGCCTTCCTTAGCTGGGGATGACAAACTGTTTGGACCAAAAAATACTTATTTTTAATTACAGTTTGTCATTTAGGATAACTTAATCATATTTAGTTTGCTTTTGTGTTTTTATCAACTTTCTGAATTCAAATCAGCATCATTTGTTTACTCTGAAGCGTGAATTAATGTGTACACAAGGGTCCTATGGAGGTGTTTGGAGCACCGCTTGCCTTCTAACACTTATCACCATTTCAAGTTCACTTTCGTTTCATGATTATTTGATTAGTTTTTATTCCTCCATAATCCCCAAAGTCCCATAAAGTTCAAGAGAGGTTCCAATTCACTATTGTATCATCAGTTCCTAATATAGTGTTTTGCACATGCTACGCACTGCATCACTATTTTTAAAAATATTAATCATAAAGGTATTTAGTTGAGACTGTTTTTATCAACTTTCTGAAATGCAAATCAATATTATTTCTTTATACTATAAAGTAATAAAGTAATGTTTATGTACTATGAAGTATATATACTAAAAATATACTATAAAGTAATAAAGAACTATAAAGTAATAAAGTCATGTATAAAGTAATGTTATATTCAATTCCAGGATAGGTAACAGTTGTTTTGGTTTTTAATTCCACATCATGTATTTCTCCCCCATATTTCTATTAAAATTTGTCCAGTGTTTGGAAGATAATTCTTGGTTTCAGGACATAGTCATAGCCATAATCCGTGAATCAATTGTAAGTATAAGCATTTGGAATTTAAAATGTATATACAATTCTCTGGAGCTTATTTTGTAATTAAAATTTGGAAGTACAGGTGGTTGAGAGGTTCCATTAATTTTTAGTGTTGCTCTAAGATGAAAATATAAATTAAAAAAATTCACAGCATCTAGTTAGCATGTATCCAATGCATATACAATGAAAGCCATACAACTGGTTTCTGAGCAGGACCATTTAGTCAAAGACATACAATTAAGTTGAAAATTTAGTCCATTAGGAACTGAATCATAGGATAGCATTATAGAAAATTGGAGAAAGGTTTAGAGAAAACTCCTCTTCTCTTTCCTACCTTTGGGCAGAGACCACCAGAGAGTATTAACTGAGTAGACTTATCTTTGTCTCAGTTCACTCATTCAAACAAAATTAAATATTTCAGTCTTCCATTTACTAAGATAGGCACAATACTTAATCATTCTGTATCCAGCATTTGAGTGGTGAGCTGATTGACCCTCAACTCATGAATGGAATTAAAAAATTTTGTTTCTGACTTAAGGAAATCATGATCAGAGCTGGAAAATTCGAACCCCTTTGTCACATTCTCAGGATACTTAAAAATCTTACACATCCCTCTACTTTCAAGAGCAGTTTGCCCTATGCAACTATACAACCTTTGTGAAAGTCACATTGTCTCTGTGATGTCACGAGACACTATCGCCAGAAGCAAAGGTCTTCAGAGCGCCATGTCCCCCCACCCTGGACAGCAGATCAAAGCACAGATTCAGCACTTGCAACTGCTGATCATTCACTGTTCTCTCAGCCAAATGACTGAACTTCAAATATCCTATTATGTGGCATTTGGGTCTCTACTTCTCCACACTGTAAAACTCTGCCTTCCTGGATCCCCATTGTCTTGTTTTCAGAGTGGGAGTTTGTTTATAGGTGCTAACCATGGTTTGTAGTTCCGGTTATATGTGTCCCTCAATAGCTTCTGCATTCAGCCACCCTGAACTAGATACAATTTGGAATAAGTAATACTTAATAAGTAATATTTTAAACTAAATGGCTTTATCTAATTTATGAAATCATTTGGGCTGGAAAAGACCTACGGTGAAACACATAGCTCATCCTCTTTTCTCGAATAGTGGGATAGCTTTTTATTGTCTATAAAATCCATTTGGGGTGGGTATCTATTCTCAGCCTTCATTATCCAGTGATAGCAATTCCACAGCCTCCCTTGGCAGTCTTCCCTATTGCTGAACTAGCCTTGCTTATTAATCCTATAATAATACCTTATGTTCTCTAAATATTGAAGCAGTGCTTAAGTTTCCCCTGCTAACTCATTCCCTCCCTGCCCACCCTGTGAAATGCTTCTAGAGGGGGAATAATTATGTAAGCACACAACACCAAATGACGTGTTGTATAGTCTTGTCCTGAGGCATTCCACAAGGGGCTTGTTAGGATGGACGTTGTCAGTCCATAGAAAATTAAGCTATTAAATCTGCAGCACCAGGGTGGTGATTGAATTGCTTGTGCCACTGGGATGAAATTGCTTTGCAGGCATATGAATTTCAAGTCTGTAGTGTTCTTCTCTTCCTGCATGCTCTAATTGTAGCATTAGATTAATGCAATGATTTAGGGCTATCCTGGCATGTTTGTGCCAGTGTTGGGACAAGGGAATTGGCTGGAACTGTTCTAGGATGTGGTCCAGGAATTATTCCAGAAAAGAATTGGCTATGATGATTGGATAAAGGACATCCTGGTCCTTTTTTTTATTTTTTTTAACCAGTGTGTCCACTACCATTACTGGCACTCTTAAATATCTCCTTGAATCCTTTTTTGTCATTTCTGTGCCTCCATCACCCAGGCACTGGATGTTTGGCTTGGACTAACTAACCTTTGTGATTTTCTTCAGAGGATAGCCCTAGGACTGCTGGAGACTGAGGTGTGGGGGGTTCATGTTCTTCCTTGTGTATGAAAGCACAAGTCCCTTGCTTTCAGTGGGGATAAACATGCAGTCCCCAGTTCCCTAGAAAGATCAGACTGAAGTTACTTTTCTTAGCTCTTCCCTGGAAACAATGTTCTTGCTCAGCGTCTTCTCTTTCCTATCAAGTCTCTTTCTTCCCCCACTCACTCTGCGGTGTATACTGGGAGCATTTCCTTAATAGACTTTGCTCCTCCCCAACCTGGACTTTGCTTCTAGGCAGCAACACTCAAGATGTCATCCTTGTTCTGTGAAGCACATAGAGTATGGTGGTCAGCCTTCACTTCCTGTGGTTAACTGACCTGATTTCCATGGATTCTTTTCTTAATAATAAACATATCTGGTCCTGCCCATGGGAATCACAAGTTTTGTTTCAAGAATGAAAGGGGCTTGCTCATAGTATTGCCTTGCCTTTTCTGTAATCACAAAGCTTTCTTGATATTTGCGCTCAAAATGATTCTTATTGGGGGGCACTTTCCTTGTGTACATCTTTCTCGTGCTCCTATCCTGCCCATCTATTATAGAGTAGGCTACTTCACCAGTTCAGAATGTATCTCTCAAATAGGGCTGTAAATTCTTCGCAGGATATCTGGATATCAGAATCCATGACAAGCAATTTCCATAGTGCCTGCTATGCAGAGATGTTCAATCGTCACTACCTTTTACTGATGATAGGAACTTACTCTCCACATTTGTGGAGAAGTGCAAATAGTTGGCTCACTTTGGTTGGCCACCTTTCTTTTTGTTTATTCAGCTCAGCAACTAAAGCATTATCTCATTTACTTCATTTAGTTCAATAACAGTTGACATCCAAACCAGTAAATATCACAATAGTCACGGACAAGTGGCAAGGTAGGAAAGAGGTGACCCTTGGGGGACAAACCAACAAGAACCAGTCTTGATCATTTCTCACCTCTTTTTTTCATTTTTTTTTTTTTTTTTTTAGTTTTTATCTACAAATGTAACCTTTTCTTCCAGCCCCTTGCCTCATCTCTTTATCTGCCTTCTAAAGTACTTTAGGAATATTGACCAAGAGACATGCTTTATCTTACAAATGAAAATATTTCCAAGAATGAGAGCTGACCTGAATGTAATGTCAAATTAGCCCAGGCCACCAAGAACAAATTGCCTGGTCATGAATGTTCCAGAAGCTATTACTGAAATTTAGAACAGCGCATTCATTGTGGTGTCAAAATCTCCTTCATTTCTAAACTCTTTAAATGAATACTTGAAGCATCCAGTTATATGCCTTCCATCTTCCTTTTAAGCATGCCTTGCACGCAGTCCGTGCTCCATAAATGTTTTTCATATTAATGTTGAATAAATAAAACAAGGATCAGATGAACTTGGTACCATGTTTCTTGTGAGCACAAAAAGCTATTTCCAAATACATAATTGATAACAATGAAAAATAAATAAGGAAGTGGTATTTATGTTGTCCATTCCTGCAATCATTAGCAGGCTGACTTTGAAATGAGAATTCAAAGTATATTAAGTAATGACATTGTTCTAGGATGACTTAATACCCTTGTAGTAGACTAGTATGAGATTTTGCTTGTTATTATTTTTTTCAGCTACTCTCTTTAATATGTAAAAATCAATCATGGGAAATAAATGCTGAAAAGTGTACTAACAAGAAAACCTAACTTTCACTCAATGACCACATACATTTTTATTTTACTTTTTCGATGTTGTCTTGAATAACCTATGTGTGTGAGTATATAGTATGTGTGCAGACTGATATTTCCATATACTATTTCTGTTTAAGAAAGGATGTAAGGGGCCTCCCTGGTGGTTCAGTGGGTTAAGCAACACACTATGAAGCAAAGCTCAGCCACTGCAGCACGAGTTCGATCCCTGACACCAGCCGGGGAGGGGACCCACATGGCGCATCCACTGCTCTCCTCAGCAGAGTATTTCAGTCAGTATGCCTGTTCTGCTCCCCACTCTGTCTCAGTGGATCCTCTCACCCCCCTACAACTCTGACCTGTATCCCAGTTCTTGTATGCATAAATAAATAAATCTTTTAAAAAAAAGGACTTAAGAAAAATGGTCTCAGCAAACTGAAACTGTAACCTTGTCTATCTTCAAATCAGTTGTCTTCTTTATTCATGGCGAGGTGATATCTTGCCTTTTTTATTCTGATCAGTGGCCCTTGGCATCTAGACCATGCTCAAGTGTTTCTGCTCAGTCAGAAAACAGTGTCAGTGGTGGACAGTGTTGTTACATATCATGGTCAATGCTGGGAAATTGGCTTAAAGTAGACACAGGACTATATGAGAACTAGACATTCAAAAATCTCCACTAGTTGAACCTATTATTCTTTAACTCTAGAGGGTATTGAAGGGAGAAGAATAGAAACAAGACAAAAGTGCTTTTAACCTATTGGAAAATTATTTTTTTTCATTTATAATAAAGCTACCGTTAAGCAATAGCTCATATTCCCAGTTGACAATTTCCCCTATAATTGAGGTTAGTGAGTTTTGAAATATTCACCAAAAAGTGATGCCTATGATTAAATGTCCCCATTGAATAGTTGTTGAATAAGGACAAAAATCAAAGTCGTCTTTGTTACTTTAGTATGGTTAAACTATAATCTTCGATAGGGGAATCACATTTCTTCATAGGATAGTCTGACAATCCTATTTAGTTTTCATGTCTTTGAGGGAAACTCAGACCCCAGTGAAACAGGAAAATATAGTAAAAGAAAGTTGAGCGTTCACATCTCTGTACTCAGAGAAGCCTGGACTTTTAGAGTTTGCAACTAGAACCATGACCTTAGGTGAGAAGTATAGTCACTATATGATTGGAGTATAATAGAGAGTTGACACAAAAATGAAGCAAGATTAGTCTAAAGTACGTCACATAATAACGTCTTGCAAGTACTCCTTAATAGGGATACTAATTAATAATACTAACAGTAGACTCCTAGGTGTTGCAGTATCTCTTTGTTTTTATTGCAACATGTTTATTTATTATCTAGGCCTTTCACAGTTCCCATTCCAAATACGATAACTCCATGTTTTTAGTTCATCTCAAGACTGAATATAAAACTACCTTCAAGAGTATGAAAAAAATGAGGAGGCTAACCTGCTCAAATTACTTTCTGTTCCTAAATTATTTGGTTAGATATTTTAAACTAGTCTTTGCATTATTTAATATTTTATCTTTTTCATCAGATGAGAATATTTAGAAAGACTCTCATGTCTATATTTTTTGAGAAAAACAAAAGAAAACAAAACTTTTTTTTATATCCAGTTCAATAGGTTTTTTTTTTTTTCAGTTGTGAGACAGCAGATGATAAATCAAAAACTAATATTTCCAACTCAAAAAATAAAAGTCTATGACAAACTAAATATGGGTTAAATGAGGCTTGTGGATGATTTGTTCTAATTAGATATAAGGTAAATGTTCCTGCAATTGTGACTTTTATTAAAGTCAGAACATGTGGCTGTTCAGGCTTTCCTGCATTGCCCTTTAAAAAAATCATTTGAAAATATTTTGGGTCTGCTGTCCCTGAGACAATATGGCTTGGCAGTCTATGGGTAACTTAATAAGCTCACCACATTTGTCATGCAGAAACTGTTCTTTATATGCAAAGCTGTCAGACAGATTGAGTATATAATTCTTCTTTGCATGAAATAATATGATAAAACTCCAGTATCAAATTGAATGCTGTACTAGCATTTGGAATCTTTCATGCATAGGTGGGAATTGTTTTACAATGGAAGCATTGTTTGATGACAAATACTCTTTTTGTACCATTCATCAGTTATGTTTTAATAGCAAGCATTATCCTCCTGACTGTAGGGCCACCTTTTTGCTGTTAACATACTGGAAAATGAAGCCTGTTTCTCAGTTATGTTTGCTATTTGTTAAGTGGTTAACTGTTCCAATTAGACCACATGATGAGTGTTAAAGATATTTTCATTCTTTCATGCAAAAGCCTAATATACCTGATTTGGCTAGTTTCATGCTAGAGCAGACAATAGTTACCTCCTCCCTGGTTCTGATTTAATCTCACAGATAATAATATATTTTAATATATTTTAAGCCTCCCCACAGAGAATCATGTGTGGTATGTGCCCACAGGATGTATGTTGATATGCGCTGCAGGCAAATCTGCTAGCAGAAATTGTACAGAGTCCATGTGGCAAATTCTAGAAGGTCTGGCATTTGCAGTTTGTTCATTGGTGGACATCCTCAAACAACTAGCCCACCCATGTCAACTTCAAGGGTCTGGAAGGGAAAAGAAATGGCTGCAAATATGAACACAGCGAATGTGCTTAAAGCAGCTCTCTGCCAAGCAAGTTCCTGTTACAGAGTGGCCCTGTGCCAGAGCTCTTCCAAGCACTCCACTGCTACTTAATGTATTTGGTATGTGGGAGAAACTCATAACTCTGGGACTGCTTGTTGTACAACGTCTGTCACGTCTGTGTGTGAGCATTCCAAAGCCAGAGCTGCGCAGCCACCCAGATCAGAGTTGCACAGGGGTGCACATTTTCATGGGGGGGGGGGGACGGTTTAAATGAAGGTGAAAGACACCAAAAAGTACATTTGTGAAACTGTACAAATTCTCTCTCTCTCTGTCTCTCTCTCTGTCTCTCTCTCTCCTGCTCTCCCCACCCCTCCCCTTCCTCCTTCCCTCCCCCTCTCTTCCTCTCTCCTCCCACTCTACCTCCTTTCTTTCTTCTCAAGGCTTCCCTCCTCCATTCCTGTCTCCTCGCTCTGTCTCTTTGATTTTTTTTTTTATTGTTTTCTTTTTTGAAGGGATCTCTGTTCTAAATGTATTAAAAAACAATTATAAAATATTCATGGGGATTCTTAGGCCTGGGTTTGTCTAGCCTTACTTTTTCAGCTGATCAGCCTTTCTGGTTTTTCTTAACAAAGGAAAAAGCAGATCTTTTGCATCCCATAACTCCATAGTGAAGCCTCCATCTGGAATGAATTCAGCGTCTTTAACAAATATGTGTTCTCTATTAAAAAACCATCTAAAAATAGTGCTCAAACAAGTAAGAAAAAATATTTTGACATTTTCTTCATGTTTTGTGTGGTAAGCACAGTTTGAAACAGGCTTGCTGTTAATTTTCACAGGCTTAGGAGTGGATGTACTTTTGTGTGCATGTATAACCTAGTTTGCTCAAGGATGCTTTCTGATCCAAAACATAATATAGCAATTGTGTTTGTTAGCAAGGCACCACCTTCTCACAAGTGAGCCTTCACATCAAACTCTGATACAAGTATTCAAAGTGGAATGTTCCAACAAGGCTTGTGGACACAGACCAATACTGATTTTTCTTATGTAGTTTTACCTGAAGAAAAAAAACATAGCCAACCTCTGAGAGTGTGTTCGCAGCTTGAGCTACAAACAGTTCTGGTGGCCCTGACTTGGGAATCCAAACAAAGTTTGCCTTCTAGGAAAGCTGAGCCTTTTGCCATTTTTTAAAAGATCTATTTTGTTTATTTATGCATACAAGAGCTGGGGTAAAAGCCAGAGTCACAGGAGGTGAGAGGATTCACCAGAGACAGAGCCGGGAGGAGAACTAGGTAGATCTACTGAAATACACTGCTGAGGGGAGCAGTAGGCAGGCAGGAGAGGTCTGCTGCGCCATGTGGTTCAGCTCCCTGGCAGGGATGGAACTCAAGCCACAGTGGCTGGTGATAGCTTGATTACCCTGAGACATTAACTCCTACACCACCAGGAGGCCCTACAATTTGGTGTTTTAAAGTATCATTTTAGAAAACTGAAACTGAGCTTTAAAAGATCATTATTATCATTTTCATTGTGGTATATGTAAAGTTTTAAACTAACCTGGAATAATTATATGTATATTTGTGTGTACATATATATACCATATACACATCTTTCCAACAAGTTCCCAGGTGACAGTGAAACCATTAGGATCATGCAATATGTAGCATGTTTTATATAAAGATAATATCTATATAAATATATGATATCTTTATATATAATCTATATCTAACTGTATAGTGTTCTATATATATGTACATATAATAAGGCATGGGATCTTTGATTATTTCTAACCCTGAAAGCTTATCCTTGTTGTTATTCTGTGGAGATAAAAAGGAACAAAGGTCAATTTAAAATTGATGGACATTTATAGAGATGTTTACAAATTAATGAAAACATTGTTATCACAGGACTAACTTCTGGTCATCCAGACATTGTCCTAGAATGAGCTGATTAAAAATGTTGAACAGTTCTTTCAGATGATCCAGATACTTTCTGCTGTGAAAGAAATGATCACTACGTGTCCCAGGGCCTCTGTAGATTTTAGGGACATGTGAGGGGAATTATATTTGGGTTTCTCTGTGTCTTCCACTGTAGTGTAGCTGCACAGAACCAAGGACTGACATGATGGTAAAACCACTTTAAAAAACCTGAGACATGAATTTAAAAAACAATCTCAACTATTGCTTAGTGTCCCCAGGTAGATAGTGAAGGGGTATGCTTGTCAAGGCTGGTTTTGCTAAATTAGATTTATGGTGCCAATAGTGTCTGGTAATTGTGTTTTAGAAAAGTCCAAGCAATTTGTGAAACAGGCAACTGCCTAATAATCTAGGTTAGAATATCATGCATGGGAGGTCTTTGAGTCTGTCCTTCCCATTTTTTTTTAAAGATTTATTTATTTATGCACACAAGCACTGGGGTACAGGCCAGAGGTGTGTGGGGAGGGTGAGAGGATTCACCACAGAGAGCGGGGAGCAGAACAGGCAGATCAACAGAAGTACACTGCTGAGGGGAGCAGCGGGCACAGCAGGAGAGGTCTGCCACACCATGTGGGTCCCCTCCCTGGCCAGCAGCAGGGATCGAACTCGTGCTGCAGTGGCTGCGATTTGCTTCATAGTGTGTTGCTTAATCCACTGTGCCACCAGGGAGGCCCTGTCCTTCCCATTTTTGAGGTGACTAAATTGCAACTCAATATTAAGTGACAACCCCAAGACTTAAGGTCAGTAAAGATGGCGAGACCGTGAATAAAACTCCCATGTCCTTGTCTGTGCTCTTACCTCCACATCATGATTGCCTTTCTGTAAGTTGCTTTTATATTGAACAAGCTTTACTTCTGTTTTGTCTTTGATTTGCATTTATTTTTATGTACCAGCTATAAAATATCAATTCTAGCATCTTAAATTTTTATATATAAGGCTTAGAATGTATTTTATACTTCATCTGTGGGTTATATAAAAGCAAATAAAATGTTTTGTATTTAGATGGATGTCAACTGAGGCACAAGGAAAGAGTAATTGACTTGCCTTTAGTATAACAATACATTCTTAATAAACTGTAGGATAGAATCTCTCCTGTCAAGGTTTAGAACAATGGTTCTCAAAGTGTGGTCCCAGTAGCTTTAACAGCACCTGGAAACTTGTTAGAAAAGCAAATTCTTGGAGACTTTCTTAGACTAGCTGAATCAGGTACTCTGTGGGTGGGACACAGCAATCTGTGTTTTAAAAGCTCTCCAGGTAATTATGATTCACATTGATATTTAAGGAGTACTCTTTAGATTATACTGATCTAATATAAACTGACCTTCCTCTCTTTTTCCCTTCCTCCTTCCCTTCTTCCTTCCCTCTCTCCTTTCCTCCCTCCCTCTCTTCTTCCACCCTTCCCTTCCCTCCTTCCTTCCCCTCCCTCCCTTCTTCTATCCTTCCATCCCTCCTTCCTTTTCAGACTCCCTTTCTTCTTTTTTTATTATAGAAGTGCGTTTATTGTTTTTGCATAATTAATGCCTTTTAAATGTAGCATTATTAAGCAACTGCTATATCAGCCATTGTTTGGGATTTCCAATGTGATTTAGAGCCAATTTTGTCACCCCTTTGTGGATGAATGAACCAGCACCATCAATTTTGATATGATTCTTGGCGGGTGTTTTCCTTGCTAATTTCAGATGATTGCCTCTCCTGTTTGTCTCTGCCATACTTGCTACTAATTGGCATTTTTGTTGGCAGGCCCCACTGAGAGGTCAGCCATTGCGAGCCGGAGTCTCTCTGATCCACTCACACTCTTGCCCTCTTACCCTGTGGGTGATCCCAACTGAGCATAGTGTGGATCAGGATGAGTGAGTTGGGAAAACCTACTTTTTCCAGAACCTAAGACATATTTCTTCCTGAGATGAGTTAGGGTAGCCTCATTCCTCAAGCTCTAGCCCTAAATTCCCTTCTCACCAACATTAAATTCATTTCATTATCTTTGTCTGGCTGAAGAAAGACCAAGACAAATGACATTTGCAAATGAGAGAATCTTGAGGGCAAGGACTTTTGAGTGTGCCTAATGAGAGATCAGTTTTTCTCTCTGTCATTGTTTCCTGTGCTGCTGGGAATGCCTGGAAGTGGCTGTGGTTCCTCACAGATGCAGAATTTCTGATCTGAATTTCTGATCTTTGTCCAAAAATGGCTGGAGAGTGCTATGTTGCCTAGTCATTAATCATGATTATTAAGCAAGAGCAGAGCAGAGCGCTTCATGACTGCTATTTAACTCCTAACAGCACTGTGAAGTAGATAGACCTCAAGTCAACCTTTTTCAGAGGAAAAGAATGATGCTAAGAAAGATAATGTTTCTCCAGTGAGGGGCTAGTGGTATTAAATAAATTGCCTCACAACTACAATTTCAAGAGTTCTAACAAGAACCCCTACCTAAAATAATGTTCCTGACACCAGAAATTCCTTTTAGAAAGAAACTTTGAATACATTAGAAGAAGAAGAAATTCCTTGGGAAGGGAACTGTTGACTTAAAAATCACAAAATAGTGCAGACTTATGATTTCAGATTATGCTCTGGGTAGGATGCATGGCACATTTTGTTGGAAACAGATAGAAAAAAATGAGAGCAAGGAAGCTGATGGCCGCCAAGGGCAGAAAATGGTGTGTGCCAAGGGAGATAAATCAGATAAATAAAGACCAGCACTGCATGCTATCACTTGTATGTAGAATGTTAAAAAGCCCAACTCAAGATAAAGAATAGTGATTGCCAGAGCTAAGGGGTGGAAGAGTTAGGGAGTGTTGCTTAAGCGTTTACCCTTCTAACTTCTTAATAGCTTCTGGAGATATAATGCATGGTACAGTGACTAGTCACATACTGTTTTGAAACCCTCAAATTGCTGAGAAACTGGATCTTAATCGTCGTCACCACAAAAAAGAAATCATAATTATGTGACCTGATAAGGGTATTGACTAAGGCTTCTGAAGTGATCATATTCCAGTAGATAAATGTTTGAATTAACCCACTGCCCACCTTAAACTTACACACTGGCCATGTCAATTATCTCTAAAAATATCAATTATATTTCATTAGACAGGTCTGAACTTATGCATTGTCTTGCATTTTTGCTGGCAACTGATCTTGCCTGCAGGTTTCTTCTGTCAAAGTGGTGTTCCCCAACGAACGGAGCTAATATTAGATGGTAGAAAGATTAGTCACATGCAGGGAGAGATTTTTAAAGTTTTGTGGGTCTTTCCCCCAGAACTGTTTATGTAATTTTCAGTTGACAGTGCAAAATGATACTGTGAACAATTTTTAAATACTGTTTAGAAGTGATCAAGAATTTCCAGACAAAGCACCAGAGAAGTGAACAAAAACCAGGGTTCTAGGTGAGGAGTTCTGTGCATAATCTCATGCCAAAGAAAAAAATCTTACCTTATTCATTTTTCAAATATTTTCATCTTTTTAACAATTTCACACATTGATGAAATGTGGTAATGCATTTTTATAATATTTTTCCAAACAGCTTTTAAAGATCAATTTTGTTTTGAATATTGGCAGGTGTGATTTAATTGAAGTTTTGTTTTGTTTTGTTTAAGAATAAAGGAATACTTAGGCCTCCCTGGAGGCACAAGAGGTTGAGTACTGCTATGTGAGTTTGATCCCCTGGCCAGAGAGGGGACCCACATGACGCAGCAGACCTCTCCTGTGTTGCCTGCTGCTCCCCTCAGCAGTGTATTTCAGTCGAACAGCCTGTTCTGCTCCCCACTCTGTCTCTGGTGAATCTTCCCACCACTACTCCCACTGCATCTCTGGACTGTACCCCAGCTGTTGTATGCAAAAATAAATAAAATCTTTTTTATTTTATATTTTTTAAAGATTTATTTATTTATGCACACAAGCACTGGGGTACAGGCCAGAGGTGTGGGGAGTGAGAGGATTCACCAAAGACAGAACGGGAGCAGAACAGGCAGATCAACTGAAGTACACTGCTGAGGGGAGCAGCGGGCACAGCAGGAGAGGTCTGCCGCACCATGTGGGTTCCCTCCCTGTCCGGCAGCAGGGATCGAACTCGTGCTGTAGTGGCTGCAGTTTGCTTCAAAGTGCATTGCTTAACCCACTGCGCCACCAGGGAGGCCCAATAAAATCTTTTTTAAAAAAGAATAAAGGAATACTTTCTTGAGGGGCAAAATAAATGAAAAGATAAATGTGTCTCAAAATCTACCCCTCCATTATATCCTGTAGACCATTCATTCCGAATCTGTACTACAGGCGTTTCTCCACTTACAATGGCTTAACTTTAGATTTTTGACTTAATGGCGGACCAAAAGCAGTAGGTATTCATTTGACTTTTCTTTTTGAATTAAGACACTGTTTTTCACTTTCTGTAGAGTACTCAATAGATTACATGAGAGGCTCAGCATTTTCTTACCAAATTGGCTTTGTGCTACATGATTTTGCCCAACTACATGCTAATCCACATGTGAGGAGTACATGTGGATTAAGTTAGAGTAGGTGAGGTGTGTTCCAAAGACTAGCTGTATTAAATGCATTTTCAACTTATGATATTTTCAGTTTACAATGGGTTTATGAATGTAACCCCATCATAAGTTGAAGGAGATCTATAGTGAGATCTGTCAAAATGCCAATTCTTTTCTTCTGCTCAGAAGTCAAGTGTCCTCAGAAGAGAAGAATTGTCTTTTGCCTAAATCCATCATATCGCAAGCAAAGCTGGTATTGTCACAAAAGCTCCTAAAAATAATTCTACATTTTAGGAGATCCAAATATATCTGTTTCCCCTCTGTATTTTTTTAATTGTGTTTAGTTTACAAGAAATTTCTATCACAGAGTTTCAGCGGCACAATAGAAAAAGTAGGAAAGTACATATTGCTTTTTGATTATTCCTTTCCAAGATATATATCTTAAGAAAAATTTAGAATCACGTAAATTCTTTTTTAATAAATGAGGCTTTTTCTTTATTTAATGCCTTTTAATCATGTTCTCTGTTTTATTAGTTTCAGTCTGTGAAACATCACTGTCAAAAGCTTCATAATGTTCTTGAAGTACAGGAAGAGCTAACCACACGCAGTCATTATTTTGGCTTGTAGGAGAAAAATAAGTATCTTTACCTATAGCTATAAAATGTGTTTATATATGAAAACAGATAAGGTAAATAAGCAGTGAAAAAGCATTTATAAAATATGCAATAGAATTTATAAATGGTAATTTTAAAAATAAAAACCAATCAAATTGCTTCATATGTTTTCTCATTTATTTCTAAATTCTGAAGTAGATATTATCAACTTTTTTAAAAATAAAAAAGGTTTAGGGAAATTACACTGCCTATTTTCATACCCTAGAGGATTGGAACACAGCCTATACTGATACAAAAATCCATGCTTTTTCCATACTACTCTGCCATGTCCAGGAAGACAGTTTAAAGTTTTCTAAGTATCCTTATTCTATTATCACTTTTTATCCCTCCTTTTTTAAAAATATTAATACATGTAGTAAATATTCATTTTGAGACAACATGTTCATTAAGCTCAAGGAAATGAGGTGAGGAGGCTGAGCTTGCTGACCTCACAAGGAGCTCATCAGAAAGTAGAACACTCACCAGTGGCCCCCAGCTCCTAGACCTGCCCCAGACCTGGGCACTCCTTGGCTCTTGCTGTCAACTCTGAACCAACAGCATCTATTTAACTCAAGTAGTCTTTAATCCTCTGTAACTCTCTACATATTTGTCATGTATTAAATTATCATTTTCTGTTTTCCACCATCTAAAATAATAATTACCCTCCGACAAAGAAGGTAAACTATAGTCATTTTCATTCTGAAAATGTGGAACTCAGCTCTTCCTTTAGGGACTATGCCAAAAACTGCTAATTGGATTTCATTTAATTGGAATAAAACCAAAGAGGCGATTTTTCTTTTGTCTGTGTAACCTCACCCCTCTGTTCAATCTTCATGAAACATCCTGTGTTTGGTAAGCTCACATCTCTGGGGATACAGTTAGGGTAGCTAGTAACTCTAGAAAAGTCTGAAAGTAATAATGATTTTTGGTCTGATTCGGAGAAATTCTTTTGCCGTAATAATATGTAATAAATTCAGAAGAGGCTTGTTGATTTCTGAATTATTTCCAAAAATGGAGATTTCAAGTGTGAGCAGAAAATAGATAACTGCCTTCTTTATCAACTCAATTAGGGGTCATCTATAGGGACTGAAAAGTTTACTTTTTCTACCACTCACGGGTATACTGAAAAGCTGACCAACTATAACTTTGAAGGCAATTGTCAATGGATAGAAAATAGTAAAGCTTTAGTGACTTTGGTATATTTCTGCCTGGTTGCTTTGCTAGGTATAAAATATATCTTAAAATATTAATTTACTTGTGACTTTCCCATTGTGCCTGTTAATCTGTCCTTCTGTCTCATTTATATTTGTATAAGGGTATAGAATTTAAGATTCTGTGGAGTAAAAAAAGTATATTTAAAATATCTCTTTAATAATTATAGTACAGGGCCTCCCTGGTGGCACAGTGGATTGAGCACCACACTGTGAAGCATCCCACTACATAGCAGCATGAGTTCGATCCCTGGCCCGTGAGGGGACCTACATGGCGCAGCAGACCTCTCCTGCCTCGCCTGCTGCTCTCCTCAGCAGTGTGTTTCAGTCATTCTGCCTGTTCTGCACCCCACTCTGTCTGTGGTGAATCCTCTCACCTCCCACAACTCTGGCCTGTACCCTAGCTCTTGTAAAAATAAATAAATCTTAAAAAAAAAAAAACCAAAAAAACAAATATAGTACATGCCTCCATGTTGGTGCAAGGATTTAACCATCATGATATGAATAATCCACAGCCATTGCAGCACAAGTTGAATCCCTGGCCAGGGAGGGGACTCACATGGTGCAGCAGAAATCTCATGCCTCACCTGCTGCTCCCCTAAGCAGTGTGTTTCACTAGATCTGCCTGTTCTGTTCCCCACTCTGTTTCCGGTGAATCTTCTCACCCCCCACACCTCTGACCTATACCACAGTTCTTGTATGCATAAATAAATAAATCTTAAAAAAGAAAGAAAAAAAAGAATCATAGTACAGTGAATAATACTTAACAAGGCTAATATCACAAAGACATAACAGGTCAATTAGCTGTACGTCTAGGATATCAGCAAGTAAGTGATGAGGAATTTGTTTCTATAGGTTGAAAATATGATGATCTTGAACCTTATGTTCTACTCTTGTTCTGACCTATTACATAGTCAGGTAAGGCTACATTAAAACCTATAAATTGTGATTTAGAAGTTCTTCACACATTGTTGAAATAATTTATGCATTGGGGGACAAGCTGGAAAGATCTCCTGAGGTCCTTCTCACTGTAAAGTTCTCATTTAATGATTCTAAGTTTGTGAGATAGTGTTGTGTAGCCAGCTAAAAGTTTTGTTACACTAATTTTCAGGTGGAAAAATACAGTTATTTGCTTGTCTTAAACTGGAAGCTGAAATTCTTCTCAAATGAATTTATGTTTTATAGGTTAAAGCTGTTTTAGAAGTAGGATTATTAGGAAACATTTTTTGTGTAAGTAGTATACTTTCTGTTCAGTGGGAGAGTACTTTTTGAAATGGTATGAAGTTTGTATCTGTGTATATATCTAGATTCAGTAGTATATTTGCATTCATATACTTTGATTTAATAAAATATTATATATACATATATATTCTATCTATCTATGAACCTAAGAAAGAGTCAAATAGAGGTTATGATTTCTTGCTTGGGTTGAAATGAGGGAACTATCATTTGGGAATGGTTCATAACAAGTAAGTATTCACATAAAATATGTTGCATTGAGATTTCTTTTTCATTTAAAGTGTAACAAATTACTTGAGGAAATCATATGTTTTCCACTTAAGTTTATTCATACCAACATCAATAAATGTTACTAAGGCTAAATAAATTATTTTAATTGACAAAGAAGACCAATGTAGTTTAAAATCGTAAATGTTTTTGTTTGAGTGAATAATTTTGGGAGCTTTCAAAATACACTTTAATTCTTGCAAAATAATTATATATATACATATATATACACTATCTCATAGTTTCTCTTAAGTAGAAAGCTAATATTTCACCCTTATTTATGAAAAAAATTTTCTCCCATAGTAATAAAAAAAATTACAGAAAAATTCTAACCTCAAAGATGGAAGATGGTATTTCCCCACTGAAATATCACTTAGGTCTTTGCCAGAATGTGGCTGAGTTGAACATATCAGGGTGTACTGATCCTAACTCTTTACCCTTAAAAAAAACACCTCTATTTTGTTTTAAATGATTTCTTCACAAAGATTCTAGAGTAGTGGCATTGATTCAACTTCTCTGCTTCTTTTGCTTTTTTAAAATATAATTTTTAAAATTTATTTATTTTATTTATGCATACAAGAACTGGGGTATAGGCCAGAGGTGTGTGTGTGTGTGGTGGGGGAATGAGAGGATCTACCAGAGACAGAGCGGGGAACAGAACAGATAGATTAACTAAAGCATACTGCTGAGGGCAGCAGCAGGTGAGGCAGGAGAGGTCTGCTGCACCACATAGATCACCTCCCTGGAGGTCAACAGGGATCAAACTCCTGCTGAAGTGGCTGCGGTTTGCTTTGTAGGACATTGCTTAACCCGTTGCTCCACAAGGGAGGCCCTCTCTGCTTCTTTTGATCCTAAGGTGACAGCTGGTAACTTGTAGAACCCAGATTTGAACTGGGAGCTTTCTCTCCCTTCCCCACTTTGCTGTACTACCCAGTGGAGTGGGCTGAAGCCATGTCCTTTACGTCATCATTCTTGTTCTTTCCTACTAATCCATACTGCCTCAGAACAGCACTGCAAGTTTAGATGGGAGTGTTAATACTGCAGAAATATGGAATGGGGAATCATGTGTACTTCCTAAGGTACCTTTCTCCAGTCAAAATACAATGGTATGGGGCAAAATAGGCACTTGAGCCTAGATCTTCCTTCTTCCTGCTATTGTCTGTCCTGATCACAGACAGAAGAAATCCCACTATCCTCACCTTCTTCTGTTCCCCCTGCCTTCCTTCCATTAAAGCAAAGTAACTAACCCCCTTTCTATTTGTAAAAGACAGCCTTTTCTTAATAGTTGTTATCCATCCATTATTTTCAAAGGTGTGCTATATGCTGCTAGGCCCCATGGAGTGCTAAACGATTTTGAATGCTATCATCATCCAATGTGTTCTATAGAAATTTATCACACAATAGCCATTGCTATATTCCTGGAAAGTATAACAGATACTGTCTTCTAAAAAGCTTGTATTTCCTTTAACTAAACCAAGGACAATTGAAATTGTCCTTGGTTTTGCTTCAGTTCACCAGTTCTGAATCTTCCTCTGGGAATTGGCTGGTATAGAGCAAGTTCCCAATCATAGCTGCTATTTTTAGTTTCAGAAGGACTATTGTGTCTATAAATGGTATTCCCTTTGTAGAGGCTAATGTTTTAAATGCAGTCCAAAATCAATTAGCTATTATGTGCAACTAGGCTACTCATTAGAAAGGTAGCATTTCTCTTTTGTGTATGCTACAAGTATCTGGTGCCTAGACCACAGGGTAAGGACTTGAGATGGTAACTATTGCTTTTCCGGAAGTTACTGCAGCTGACAATTTTTATGCATATATTACTATTTATCTCCTCCCAAAAAGAATCATTTGTTTATTTATCTTTGCCATGCATTCACAGGTATTTTGCAGATAAATCTCTTTCCTAAGAGACTTCTCCAGAAAAAGGAATACAGACACCCTTAGTGGCTGTTTTCTCTGACTTCTATTCTAGGTCTTACCTATTTTCTCCACAGGAACTTTTACTCCAATAAGAAGTCTTTTCTCAAAAGGCTGAACTGTACCACTGTTAATTATCAAATGTCGAATTTCAACCACCCTTGCAAACACCATTTAGCCAGTAGTGATGGCAGCAATATTTGTCTTGTTAAAGTCCCTGAAGTAAAATTACGGCTGCACACTTCTCTTTCAAGGCCAAGGTGTTAGTTATGGTGGAAGTGAGCTATTGACTGGGATCTTCTCATTCATCTAGACTTCCTATATTATTTTAAATGATCTCTTGAGCTAAAGGACAGTAATTTGCATTCATTGTTCAATGAATTCTACCTGACAGTCCGTCTACAGTGTCACCTGGGAGAGGAGCAGAAAGACTGAGGATGAATAAGTTGTCTTGAAAAGTCATGGTTTTATCTACTTCAGTCACAGAAATGCTATAGATTTCAATTTCCTTGGTGGAGGAATGCTTAGTAACAGGAAGTCCTATATTCTCCATTTGTGAAGCAAGAGGAACAGTTTTTCTCCAACTTATTTCTCTTTCACTATTTTTGGCTCTCGGTTATGCCTTCCCTAAAACCTCGATTCCCCCATTGCTTTTATGGGGATTCCACTGAAAGACATAAAATCTCTCTCTCCATAGGAAGCCCTTTGATAGGAGACAGCTCTTTCCATCTGTACATTTTACTTGACTTGCATGTGGTTTTCTCATCCAAATGTAAAACTCATCATGCTCTAATGCAACTTACTGAGTGTCTCTGAAAATGCCTGTTAGTGGGTTTATGAGTGGTTCTGATGTTTAGAGGGATAGATGGCTCAGAGGAGACCATTAAAGACACAGCTTTGATTGAAGTCCTGATATAGATGGTGACAGCGTAATTAAAGTGATTCATTTGGAGTAAAGCAGGTATTTCAAACTAATTATAAAACGCTTTGGCCACACCCCCAGATTGTATGAGCGGTGACTCCATGCCAACTTACTGATACAGAGAGGGAAGAGTGAAGAGTTAAAATGGTGTCATTCTTCTTTTTTTTTTTTAAGATTTATTTATGCATACAAGAACTGGGGTACAGGCCAGAGGTGTGGGGGGTGAGAGGATTCACCACAGGCAGAGCCGGGAGCAGAACAGGCAGATCAACGGAAGTACACTGCTGAGGGGAGCAGCAGGAACAGCAGGAGAGGTCTGCTGCGCCATGTGGGTGCCCTCCCTTTCCGGCAACAGGGATCGAACTCGTGCTGTAGTGGCTGAGGTTTGCTTCATAGTGTGTTGCTTAACTCACTGCGCCACCAGGGCAGGTCCAGTGTCATTATTCTTTTATCAAGAGGATGCTACAAAACTATATAAAAAAATCTATGAACTACTTTTATATTGGTGGTCTCTACGAGTCTTTAGCTCTCTTATCCAAGACCAAATTTAAGTTTGCTGATTGAAATGATAAATGGAGCCAGGTTCAGGAAATGGAGAATACTTGCACATCCAGAGTGCTTCCATATTGCTCTGCCTTCATTCTTAACCAAAAGCACCACATATATACTTGCTTGCTGCTATTATATAACAATATAAGCACATAAAACACCAGCAGAAGACATGGCACATAGTAGGGCTCCATATTTAAGTGTGTGTGCTTTAGCCAGATGCTTTTGAGTATGGCAAAATGGTAAAAACAGTGAAGTGTTGTTTGTGGCTCATGCTTTAGTTTGGTTGACCAGTTGTGTTGTCCTGTGAATTATAGTAAAGGCAATTAAACTGTGTGGGTTCGGAACACCCATGTTATCTTAGAACCATCAGTTTATGCAATATTGATGAACATCAACAGGTGAGTAGTTTCAGGTAATTTTTATCTTAACTTCTACAAAAGCTAGCGTTTGATATTGTACAGCTGCATAGGGCTTGGACACATTCCTTTGGTAAATGTATCAATAATTGCTGAGCATAACTTTCTAACTAAAAGTATATGAGAAGTAACCTCTTGCCAGATTTCAGGTTTTCCTTCTCTTTGTGTCCTGTAAAGCCTGCTGGTGGATTTTCAGTTAATGCCTTGGGCTACATGAAAAAGGAGTTTGACCAAGAATGTTGAGAATTCCTTTGGTACCCAAAAAGGAAATATGAGGACTCTGGAGGCTGATGAGAGAGATGGAAAATGGGGAAGCCATAAACATCATGCCAATTCCTGCAGTTGATTTTATTTTCTTTTTAAAATAAGATAAAAAAATGAGCATTTTTATAAAGCTTAAAGTTAACTTTCTTGTACTGTCAACTTTCATACAAGTTAATGTCCCTTAAGTGACAAGTGTGTGATTGTGTAGGTACATGCACTCATTCTAGTGCTATGACTTTTAGAGTAATTTAAAATAAATAGGTTTCATTTGTTGCAAACTAAAAATTGATATGAGAAAGGGTAGGAGTCTTTTTTTAATTTACCAAAATTAAACATACTTGTAATCCTTTTAAATTATAGTTTAGTTTGTATATTCTTGATAATTAAAGCTATTATCTATGGTGTGTGTGTGTGTGTGTGTGTGCGCACGCACACGTGTGTATTCATGATAGGGAAAATACGGGCTGTGGGGAAGAATGGCATTTTGATGAATCACAGGAAATAGTAAATTATGTGGATTCCACATGGTTCCCAAGGCTATGACAAAGATTTTACTTCTGAAATTCATGAACCAAGGTCCAAAGGGAGCTTGGATGGAATTACAATTCAAATGGTTTACTTTGGGAGGAGTACAGGGTGGGGACAGAATTAAAATTTCAGCATTTTTTCCCAACAAAACCCATTCTAACAGGCACCCTTCATAGAGAGAGAATGCAAACTTTTACATTAAAAATGCCCAGCAGTGTGAAGCACAAAAACATTCAAGATGATATTGGTTTTTAAAAGTTTAAGTTGCGGATCACAATAATAGTCTGTTCAAAACATTTCCGGAAAGACCATAAGTGCAGAGGGCAAGTGGGCCCGTGGACGTGAAACAGTGATGAAGGAAATAATGAGAAACGAGAGTTCCAGATTTCTGTTTTCTTGCCATGCATTGAGTTTCAGGGTCTTTTTATAAATAAAGTTGGAAATCTTATTTTTTTTTCTCCCTCAGAATTCTTGTTTTCATTTCAAGTCTCTTGGTTGGCTTGTCAATTAAGCTAATGAAGGCTGAAAATAATTCCCCAAAGGGGATATTGAACTAAAACATTTCAGGCAAAATCATTTCTAAGACCTTTAATCTAGTCAGGAAATATTAATAATATGCAAGTGGGGTTATGCATAAAAGGAATGCTATAAAATGCTACATTGTTCCTGGTGCATATAGTCAGACAAAACACTGCCTTTACTGTCTCCAGAAAATGAGAGATAATTTATGCAGTTCATCAACAGGCTTTATTATAGTGCTGCATATTTGTGGCAGACCTAAGGCCGTGGGAACTCCACTCCTTTTTAAAAAAAAGTAGTCAAATCAAATCAATCTTTATTTTTAAGAAGGGGAAAATACAAAAATGGAAATACGGTTTATCGCCTCTGTTTTTCAGTAATAAGTAGAGTAGCAATTGGCAAAAGTTAAACTCTCCAACTCTAAGTTCCAATTTCCTCCTTATTAAATGAGGTCACAGAGATTGGGGATTGACTTAAATTAGCAAATGGAGGCTTGATTCAAAATTGGAATGTCCACTTCTCACCCAATAGTCAATCTTTAATAAAAGTGTAGATTGACATGAAATTGCGCCCCTGCCTCCAGCTCCCATCTTCAGCAAAATGGACAGTCCAATGTGACAGTGGTGGAAGCTGGGGGTGGCAGTCTGCCTTTCTTCCTCCAGACCCCACCTCTGATTTCTGATGTGTTCCTGTCAGGGGTGAGGGAGAGGGTGGAGATGCAAAGCAGGCAGGGGAGTTACTACCTGCTCTTGGTCCTGGGAAGGCCTCGCATGCTTCCTTCTCTTTCCTTCTTGGGGATTTGCTTAGGGTTTTAGAAGACTCTGCTGTGAGTTTTGGAAGGCAGAACTGTGTGTGTGATGAGGCATTTTCCTCTGGCTGTCTGCTCCTCCTTAGCCCGCTGCTCCCTCTGAATTCCCTTTGTAGGAGTCTTCCTGGCCTCCCAGGAGTTCTGCTGGATAGGAGACAGAGAAACTTCGTTCAGGCTTTCCCTCCCTCTTTGCAGTAACCCATATCTTGTCCAAAGAGGATACTCATCTTTGGCTTACTCGTCCTCACTCCCAACAAAATCTGAGTGTGAGACTGGTGTAGGACTTCTTCCTCACCCAACACACACACACACATGCGCGCACACACACGCACACACACACTTTCACTTTGTTCCCAAAGCGGCTTTTGTTCACAAAGCAGCTTCTTCAGTTGCTCTTTGTATCCTCTATATTTTCCAAGCGGGAATCAATCACAGTCCATTTTGCCCCATTAACTGAGAGGATCACAGTTAGTTCTTAGGTTGGCTTCTGAAATTCCTCTCTTAAGTTGAGGTTTAAGCAGGGAATGATTTTTGTCCAAGGAGATCTCTTTCGCAAGGCTTTCCTGCAACTCTGCTTCCTTAGCCTGCACTAATATTTTTTTAGCCCCAATGTAGGTCTAAGGTTTTCTAACCAACTCTTTGTCATTCCACACTGACACTTTGCATATGCTATTGTAGGGTGTGCCCTGTAGAACTTAGCATTCTGTTTTATCTTCCAGTCTCAGAATAATCTAGATGAACACACTTTTAAAAATGATCTAAATTCAAATTGTCTTCACAACTTATTTTTCTGCTTCTCTGTGAATCCATCCAATAAACTCCTGTTTATTCATATTATTCTCTTTTTTAAAAAAGATTTGTTTATGCATACAAGAACTGGGGTACAGGCCAGAGTAGGAGGAGGTGAGAGGATTCACCAAGAGACAGAATGGGGAGCAGAGCAGGCACATCTACTGAAACACACTGCTGAGGGAGCAGCAGGTGAGACAGAAGGTGTCTGCTGCATCATATGTGGGTCATCTCCCTGGCCAGGGGTCAAATGCAGGCCTTGGAGGTGGTAGTGCAAAGACTTAACCCCTAGACCACCAGGGATATATCTTTATGAACCTTGAGGAGTATACTCATCGTAAATTTTTAGGAGTTGTCATGCTAGATCTAAAGAACCCTGAGTTTTAGTTATTTTAGTAGAGATTGTGAACTTGCCCATAGAAATGATCCAGACATTTGTGTTGGAGCCAGTACATTTGAGTTTGTGCTTTCTCATAACCTCTCTTAACATTTTGATGATTGAGCTTACAAATATTTGCCAATCTGAAATGTGAAATAAGTAACCTCATTGATTTGTCATGTAGTTCTTTTATTATAATGGAGGTTAAATCATATTTGTTCATCATTTGGTATTTTTTTGAGAAACTTATCGTTCTCTATTTAATTTTACTTTGGATTATATGTCCTTTTAGTGATGTTTTGAGATATTTGTAATTAAAGAAATAACATCCACATCTGTCACGGTATTGCATATTTTCCCCCCAGTTTGTTTTCTACATTTGGTTTTATATTTCTTTGCTATGTATTTAAAATATTTGTTTAGTAAGATGTACAATTTTGTTTGCAGACTTCTTCATTTTACACCTACTTATAACAGCTTTCCCACTCCAAGCTTATATATAAAGTCACCCACACTTCCATCCAGACTTTTGCACTTGTTTTTATATTTTAGTGCAAGGAATGAAATACACACACACACACACACACTAAAAATACATATATACCCCTCAATTCACATATAATACACTTATACGTATGTATTAAAAAGTATATAAACTTTTTAAAAATCTGTTAATATGGGCCTATTGGGCCAACACTAATTATTGAACAGTTCTTTCTATACTGGAAATTTAATTGTATCATGAATTTAATTTCCATATATGAATTTAAAATTTATTTGTATTTTGGATATAATTCATGTTTTTGGAAATATTTCTGAGTTTTCCTCTTTTGTCCCATATACCATAAATCCATTTCTTCTCTCAGAACAGTTTTATGATTAGTTATGTACATTTTAGAACTATTTACCTTTTTTAATCTTCATTTTCAATTTTTTTCTACTTGTGTCTTGTTTTCTTTTTTTGGAAGTAAAATATGTTCTTATTGAAAACATTCCCTATATTGTGCCTATTTTAATTGGGGATACATTACATTTGTGGATAAATTTTGTACAATTTGACTTCAATTTGCTATCATTATCTTTCTCTTATGGTACATAGTATATCTACTTATTCACTAAAGTAGTCTGTGGTAGGTAGAAGAAATGTAACTTTTCTTCAAATAAGCATACAATTTTTGTTTAGATTTGTAGCTAGATTTATGCTATGAAAATTAGTCTATCTTTTCTCATGTTTTCTACACTTGAATGATAAGTTTATATATATCTCCTTTCCAGAATTATCTTTATGTTCCTAATATATTCTAAGTTGACATAGTTTTCCTTGAGCTACAATAATATCACCTAAAATCAATGATAAATTCTCCTTATATCCTATTTTTATGTCTTTGTCTTGATTTTTCTACATTATCTAATCTCTTCAGAGCATTGTCTTTTATATCCTATAAAATTAGCATATGAATACATATAGCATTATGTCATAAAATTGTAACATGTTCTCCTTATATTCTTTTTTTTAAAAAAAAAATTCATTTGTTCATACAGGAGTTGGGGTACAAGCCAGAGGCACAGGGTGGGGGGGTGAGAGGATTCACCAGAGACAGTGGGGAGCAGAACAGGGACATTGACTGAAGTACACTGCTGAGGGGAGCAGTGGGCGAGGCAGGAGGGATCTGCTGCACCATGTGTGTCCTCTCCCTGGCTGGGGATCTAACTTGCACTGCAGTGTCACAGAGTGTGGTGCTCAACCGCTTACACCACCAGGGAGGCCCTATCCTTACATTCTTGATGATGATGTGTATCATTTTTATATTCTATTAATCATAGGGTGGTATGTTGTGTGTGTGTGTGTGTTGTATAGTAAAGGTAGGTATTTCTATGTAGGTTACTCTAGTATATTAGATTTCAACTCTATCCTTTTTTGTACTGGATTCATATGTCCTGTTTCTGTGTAGATTCATAGAAACATTTGTTTTTTAAATAGCCATCAGCTTCTTTCTTTGCTTGACTGCAGCTGGGCATTTTTGCTCTTCCTTTACTTCTATAATTAGGTTTGTGGGAAGGAAGATTTTGAAATCATGTTTTATTCTGCCATCTGAAACCAGAAATCCTGGTGGGAAGGTTTTAATAATTCATCTTGGAATCTCTCTATAGCAAATCAAATAGAGTTATGTACTTTTCACTTGATGATTTTGCTAATGGGACTCTAATATTCATGACTTAAGAAACCAAAACCAGCCAAATGTTTTAAAGCAATATAATTAATTTTTTCTTGGAAATTTCTACCACAGTGCATTTGGACTTTTATAATTGTAAGCCAAAAAGAAAAGAGTGATCAAGATCTATATTTTTTATTTTTTAAGTTTTTTTATGCATGCAAGTGCTGGGGTGCTGTCCAGAAGTGTTGGGGGTAAGAGGATTCAACAGAGAGAAAGTGGGGAGCAGAACAGGTAGATTGACCAAAATACACTGCTGAGGGGAGCAGCAGGCGAGGCAGGAGAGGTCTGCCTCTCCATGTGGGTCCCCTACCTGGCCGGGGATCAAACCCGCGCTGCTGTGCCGCATGCTTCACAGTGAGGCGCTCAACCCGCTGTGCCACCAGGGAGGGCCCAAATAAAATAAATCTTAAAAAAATAAGAAGAGGTGGATGGTAGACGTGTTACTAGTTTCTGTGTCCCGCGTCAATTGCAGACATCTGGGACAGTGCACAATAACCAAGAGGAAGTCTCTTTCCTGCTTATTTAGTCAATGCAAGAATTTGACCAATTACACGTTCCCTTGGAGACCACTCATCTCCTCTGTACTAATACAGCACTTACTCTCTGTCAGGCTTTTTTAAAGAGTTATTTATTTATCTATGCATACAAAAGCTGGGGTGTAGGCTAGAGGTGCAGGGGGAGTGAGAGGATTTACCAGAGAGAGAGTGGGAAGCAGACTAGAAGTACACTGCTGAGGCGAGCAGCAGTGAGTCAGGAGAGGTCTGCTGTGCCATTTGGGTTAGCTCTCTGGCATGGGATTGAACTCAGACCACGGCTGCAGGGATAGCACTTAAACTTAACCCCTACACCAACAGGGAGGCCCATCATATCTTGTTCTTTGGCTATGTCATGATTATTCATGAAGCGAGTTCTTGCCAGACTGCTGGTTCTCTATTAAGGAGCTTGGGCTGTCACTCACACCTACCATTCTGTTCCCAGTGACATCACAATGCCTGGCAAGGGGTAAGGGATATTAAACTCTTTTACTTTAGAAATTGAACTAAAAACGTGTCTTTGTAATACAACTTTTCTGATGGTGCCCTTGTACACAGCCCTCATAATAAACCTAGAAAAGATAAGGTTTGGTTAAAGGGAAGTCAATAAAGAAAAACAAATGTGTTATTTTCTAACATGTCTTATCTGCCCTACTGCTTAATTCACATTTGTCATCAAGATACTTTAGAATTTTTATGACAAATGACTATTCATAATAACATGGATTTCCTAACACCCTACTTGCTCTTTTAGGTACACAAAATGACTCTCACAAAAAAGTCTTCACAGTAAAAAAATAAATCAAATAAAAAGAAAGCAATAGAAGCAAAGAAGCTCTGGCCATCTTTTTCTGATGACACTTGTTTAATTAGAAAACACAGTTGCATATTTGCTACATCCCAGAAAAAACATACTACTCATTACAACAACACTTAGTCTTCCAAAACGTCAATGACTCCACAGTGTTCTCCTTTGTTTCCAAAATCAAAGGAAAGCTTTGGGTGAATGGCTATTCCTTTGTTGTCCAAAGAAGAAATCATGATGGAAAATTACAATGAAGCATCATTTACATGAAACAAAATCCCAAGTCTTAAGCATACATTTCAATGCCTTTTGATAAAGGTATCAACTAAAACAACCATTCCAATCAAGATAAGAGCAGCTCTGTTCTTCAGAAATGTCCCATATTCCCAACAGCTGATGGGCCCTGACCCCACCCTTTAGCAAGCACCAATAAGATTGTGTTCACAATAACTTAATTCTGCCTGTACTAGAGCTTCATATGAACCTCAAAAAAACAAAACTATATGAAAAGAGGTGTAATTGTGGCTACTTGTTTTTGTAAGTGCTGCTATTCGGCTTCATAATAGGTTCATCATCCAGAGAAGAATATATTGAAGTACAACCAGAATGCACAACTGAATTAATGCTGAACACAGATGTTTCAGGAGGTTTTTGGACTATTATTGAGAAATGGGTCTTGTACTAGCAGTTTTTCTGGCCTTTGTGCATGTCTCTTCCTTTTGAATGACTGCTGTGTGTAGTGATTTCACAATCCTCACAGTCAAGTTGTGATGGGAAAATACTTTTACTCCATGTGTGTTGTCCTAGTGGTGAATCTGCCATCAAGCAATTAAATCATAATCCCTCAAGAGATTATTTTCTTAGGCAATTTATCGGGGAAAGAAATCCTCTGAAAAAATAATGTCTTTCAGTACCAGATAGTTTGGTTAACCTCTCTTTCCACTTGTCAAGATGGTCCAAACTGTGATCTCTGTTAATTTCATTGTTTTTTTTTTTAAAGATTTATTCATGCATACAAGAACTGGGGGTACAGGCCAGAGTCGTGGGAGGTGAGAGGATTCGCCAGAGACATAGTGGGGAGCAGAACAGGCAGATTGCCTGAAATACACTGCTGATGGGAGCAGTGGGTAAGGCAGGAGAGGTCTTCTGAGTCATGTGGGTCCCCTCCCTGACTGGGGATCGAACTTGTGCTGCTTGCGGGAATGCTTTGCAGTGTGGCGTTCAACCCTCTGTGCCACCATGGAGACCCTGTTAATTTCATTGTTGAATAATGTTCTTGATGGCCCTGACCATTAATGCCGAATATCTATGAATGTACTCAGTCAATTTATTTATAACAGATTCAGGTAGAGAGAGTAGAGATGCTAGAAAGAATTAGGAATATATTTGTTCCTAATTTGTGTTTGCCTATTTTATGAACCAGTATCTTCAATGGAAATGATCAGAAATACACCAGCAAGATCTGGTTACTATATGGTACAATTACCTGCGAAAGCTGTTTAAGGCAGAGTTCTAGGAAATATCAAAATGGAAAAAATAATGAGGATGTACCGCATAGAGAAGCACTTACACCCTACAACAAAGTTTGTGTTCCAATGAAAATGTAATCACTTTTGCTCAAATGGATGTGAGGGTCGAGTGTCAATGAGCAGAAACAGTTGCTCACATAGATGATTAAGACTAAATCAGGAAAAAAAATGGGGATTACTATTTGGAAATATTCATCAATATTTTAAATTTATTTATTATAGGTTCAGTATTTCTCTGTCAGTAACTATATATGTGTAACTATATAAAATGATATATGTACAGGAATGTTTATTACAGACATTTTGGAAACCACTAAGTGCCCAGTAGAGGGGGCTTGGTTAATAACACATGACATTGAACAATTTCCATTTTATTTTTGACTTAAAAATCCCTATAAAACAATACATACAGAAAGATACCATTATTAAATAAAAGATGTAGGGAGATCAGTTCATAAACATCACAATTGCACAGAAACCTTGGGATTTAGAAAAGGCTGATAAAATGGAGAAAGATGAACTTTAAGACATCTATTTTTTTCAGACCCCAGTTCTATATTATAACTAAGCAGTGCATTCCAGTAACTCTTATCTAGGATTTTTCATGCTTCAAGAGCAAAATATGAGTGTTTAGCAAAACAGCCTAAATATTTTAATTGGAGCTTGCTAGCCAGGGTTGGCTTCATTTCTGAGGAATATGTGTAAAGGTAGCTAGCAGCAAAACAGCCTAGATGTTATCAGTCTTGAGCCATTTTCACATACTTTATATTTTCCTATCTATAAAAGGATGCTTTAGAAACAGCCATGAGAGTCCTTCTGGAATAGCCCAATCTCTGCAGCCTTATTAGATGCACAGACATGTGTCTCCTGGTGAGAGTCTCATGCTGTGAAAGTCATTAGAATAATAAATTAAACTTCTCTGTACGCTGGCTTTCTGAGCTTCAGGTGCATATTCCTTTTATGCTTTTTCCATTTTCCTGTAGCTTGAAGTATTGGAATTGTCGACCTATTCCTTCCTCCAAAGTTTTGCCAGCATAATGAGTTCATGGAGTCACTGATGCCTAAAATAATTTGTGGAGTTTGGATTGCAATAGCTCTATGCTGTCCTCCTTAGTCTCAATTTCTAAGAGCTCAGTGAAAAGATAAGACCTAATTAATGAAATAGACTTCACAAGGACTAAAACTGAAGATCACGTAAAATACTTCTTGATCTTTTGTATTAGTGTCTGACCCCGGCTTACATTAATACCAATATCAAAATCATCCAATAGCAACTATTTAAATATATGGAAATTATCACATTAAAGTGCAATTTGCTCTTTAAAATTTTTATCGAACACCATTGGTTTATAGCTTTATTAGGTTTCAGGTACATAGAATTATAGCTCCACATCTGTATATGGTACTGTTATTGCCACCAAAGTCTAGTTTCATGCAACCCCATCTCTTGGACCCCCCATTCACATAATTTGCCACTGCCTTTCTTTTCTGGTGATCAGCATTTTGTTCTCAAAATCTCTTTGTTTTGTTGGTTTCTTTTATATGTTCATTTTTTTAAGTTTCAGGTAAACAGCTTTATATTTCAACATCTGTATATAATATATCATGATCATCACCAAAAGGCTGGTTTCCATCCACCATCAAACTATTGCAATTTTCACAAAGAGATTATGTCAAAGCCTTTGGTCATTATAAAGGGTGGTTTCTTTATGTTGAACAGTATTTATGAAGAATAGTTCAGAAAATGTGAACATGTACATTTGCCATTAAGCTTTGCCTTTTAGAAGCAAACATATCAAAAAGACATAGGTGAGGAATACATTGTTTATAATATGTTAAAATGTTTAAGAAATTGATTTTTAATTTAGAGATTTATCTAATAGAGCATTTTTTCTTTTTTTTTTTTTTATTTAAGTATCTTTGACATCATTTGTATTCCCCAGAGAGTTGCCACCACCATTCCACCCATGCACCATCACTTCAGTCTCTTGTGCTCTTTCTGCCCTCATCCCATTCTTTGCCTTCCCCCCTCCCCCATGGTCCCTTTGGTTTGTCTTTGACCTTTAGGTCTTGTTGAGGTATTTTGTTTTTTTTTTTTTTTCTTTGACTGCTTTTGGTTGTAATTGCCCTTTTCCTTGAGCTCATTCTTTTTCTTCTTCTTCTTTTGTTGTTGTTGTAGCTGTTGCTAATAGAGTATTTTTCTATCACACAAATATTGTTAAGAGGCATTAAACAACCTCTTTGTATCAAAGGAAAAAAGAAAACATAGTGGAAAGTGGTGACAAATTTCTGGACCTTCAAAAATAATTATAGAGTAACATTGGAGAAAGGATATTACACCCATATGCAATGCACATGAAACAAAATAGCACAGTATTTCTTTGGGCTAAATTTTTTCCTGTGTTCTCTCCTTTCAGCCTGTACTCTTAGAAAAGATAACCTTCTTTTCTTGTTTTTCTTTTATTTCTCCTTTGGATCCATATCTATTGTACGAACTTCCTTTCAAAATTTTCTTTCACTTCTATTTATACATACATAGACTTATATACTGAAACAAAGAAACATTGTTAACATTTCCACTTACTAGTGCCCTGTATTCTGTTTAGACCTGTTGAACCTACCATGTCCACAGGCTTTTCTGTGGTTTTTGAACATCTTGCTCTTAGTTTTTTGTGAGCTGTGCATGTTGCTTACCAGCTTACAGTGCTGAGAAAGAGGATGTGAAATAAGCGTTGAAACAACTTCCAACTTTCTGAATATTCCCCACTTTTTATGCACATAAATTTGGCATAGATAAAGATGTACTCTTTGTAACAATGTAAGTGAAATCAGGTTTAGTTACTTTAATATATTAAAAAATGAAATACAAGATTACTTTAGGGATAATTCTATTATCAGCACCATGCAGGCAGTTCCTAGCCACTTAGATCTATATTGACCTATTTGGGAAATATTTTAAAAAATTAGGACTCTAATGAAAGGTGCCTCCAAATTTGTGTATCTGAACCCAACTCAAGTGAATCTGGTATTGGGGGTGGGTAGGAATTTACTAAACACCACAAAGAACAATCCAACTACTTTAAATACAAGTTAGACTCATCTCTCTTTGTTCTTTTATCTTTTATAGCTGGGCTGTGTCACTTTTTGATGATCTTCGCCACTGTTTCTTTATCTACAACATTAAAAATGAAAATGAAAGTCAGAGTTTACTAGAAAAGCATTTTGATCTTTGATCAAATAATCAAAACAATTACAAAGGTTAATTGGAAAGCCAGATGTCTAACAGTGAGGAAAACATTATGTAGAAAATAAAATGATATTTGGAAACACATGGAAAAACTAAAAGTTGAGGATTACTAATTTAAATATATTATGTAGTGAAAATTGTATAAAAATCATTCTTGACTTGAAAACTTATAAAAATATATGCAATTAAATTTTTTTAAAAAATGAAAATAAAATAAAATTTAAAATGAAATCCAAAAAAAAACCCCATAATATTTGCAGGGTGTACTTATCAGGCTTAAAATATCAATGATATATGCATAATATATTAAGTATATTAATATATAATATAAATTTGAAGAAAAATGATATATTTCATCAATAATTTTCATTAATTATAGTAACATTTAAGCATTCTGTTAATTTACATCTATATGATTAAATAGATCTTCACTAGAACTTATGTTCAATAAAGTAATTTAATAATCTGAAAAGCAAAGTGTAATTAAATTATGATAAATGCAATGTGCATTGTTTGCATATATATATATTTGTATAGGAGCAAAAGGGTGATAGAGGAAGAGACTGAGGGGGTAGAATAGAAAATTATGCACAAAGATAATGTGACATTAATAGTAACACTGCTAGAAGAGGGAATTTATTTTTATATAATTTTTATATAAAAACTTTTTGTAATAACCTTTATAATAAAGGAAACTCAATAAATGTTATTTAATTTACTAACAGCATAGACAAAGTTTTTAGAGTATGCAACTTTAATAATTTTCTAATTTTTGTTTTTAACTTCCTATACTTTCAATATTTTTCTATCTAGAATGCATATTACTTTTAGAGAAAAATATACAGTTAATTTTTGTTAAAAAGCACAAACAATATCCCCCCCATTCCTAATCAAATGTTTTGGTGAAACTGGAAAAATTAAACCCAGTAATGCACTTTCTCTACAACCAGATTATTACTAATCAGGAAGGACAATAGTGCACTTTATTTTATTATGCTTTCTTCCTCTGTTGCAAGCCAGTAAATGAAAGGAAACATTGAGGATATATTCAAACATCCATAAAACAATGATCAAGACGTCAGTTTTGATGGTAATAAGAGATTCACTGCTGCATCTTTATTCAGACATAGAGATCACTTTGTGCTTCAAATTCATTGAAACTGTAACTAGTTCTTCCAACCCTGCATTAACCAGAGAATTACAATATGTGCCTTTGTATACAGATCTGGAATACTCATATAGCCTTCAATTTAGTTAACTTTTTTTGAAATGGAGACATTTCAGTCTGAACTATATTGCCATTCCAAGTCAGAAATAATTCTAACACTGTTAAAAAATACCTTCTAAGTTCATGTGTTAAAATCTCCAGTAAAGTTTGCTGGGGACTAGTAAATCTTGTTTTATCACCCAAAAGCATCGAATAGTCATGACTAAAGGGTAGAAAGCTAGAAGTAATGCAGGTTGGTCTGTAGTGACTGGGTTGTAGCTGGGAACAAATTTGGCATCAATTTATCCTTAATGGTTTGTGCAATGCCTGGCACTTGTAGGTCTTCAGTAACTATTGGTTGTATGAGTCCATGAATTCTAAATCATGCCAGAAAATGGGAAATCGGGGAACAATGGTATAACATTGTACAAATTTCATTTTAAGATTAGAGAAAAACATGAACTGTAGATTTCTTAAATCTGTGACATCCCGAATTTCCTAATTTATATTAGCTTTTTTGCAATCTCACAAATCTTTGTAAAGGTTTAGGAGGAAAAGGAGCTTCCTCCAACCAGTATCATCCCTCCTAACACACACACACACACACACACACACACGAGGGTTGAAGTTAGGGAGGAGAAAGGAGCAATGAAGAAAATTAATTTGGGTTAATTAAAGAAACTTTTGAAATTCCTTTCATTTTTTTCTTGGAGATGGTTGGGTTAGCATCAAGGAAGGGGATACAAGCATGACTAGTGAAAAAGTACCCCAGAGAGCAGTGCTAAGTGGCAGGAGAGAAAAATAGGGAATTGGTATGAAATGAATTTTCCTAGACATAGGATTGAACATGGTTAAAATGCTTCTTTCTGTCCAGTTAATAAGTCCCCAAAATGGCGACAGTAGAGATTTGAAGGTAGTCATTCTTATCACACTGTCCAAAACCAACTCTGATGTATAGAGATAACTTTTTTCAGTTTCAAAAAAAACACAAAACAGCTCTGTCTGAAACTTCAATTGCAAACCTCCAAGGCTCTGGCTTAATTAATCCAAAGATCCAGTGCAGACACCAGCATTTCTTTCAGATGTCATTTTCTTGAAGCCTAAATTTATGTCTCTAACAAATAGCCCAGAGAAATGGCTTTGTGGTTTTCCTTTCATACATTCAGGGATAACAGACAGACAAGCCTTGTGACATGAGCTTCTGGGGAGTCTTTTTAATTGACTCATCTACAGACGTAAAGAACTTAAACATCCAAGTTTTCTGCTATTTCCTCCATTGCCTTCCTGATGGACTTTTCTCAAGAGAGGTCACGTAGATTATGATGTCATTTGTCATTGGATTTCAATTCAATTTTGTTGAGTCTACGAGCCTGTTTTAGGGTATAGTCATATTTCAGCCTGGACCTCACAACTTCAATTAAATCTATATGTAAGTTGTATCAAAGTGCTGTTCAGATTGAACTTTTATGTAAGATAACCCACTTTAGGATTCCGGTCTCCTAGTAGATAATATTGCTTTTGATAATCTATTGGACTTTCCAAAATTTAATTCCCCTTAGACTAAATTGTGTATGCCTGTTGGATTTTAGTTCTTGTACCGTAGGGCTTATTTAGACCGGACATTTTCTATTGGTTATCAGTGATATAAACCTGGCTCTTTTGCTTGTGCAACTCCTAGCTTCAGACTGTCTAATAAATCATCAGAGGAGGAATAATTAAAAGCTTCTTTCAGTTCTATTATTAAATCACCAAGGATACCTGGACCCTGCTTCTAGATGTGCTATAATTTATACTATTACTGTGGATTGTTTTGGTTTTCTAAAAATAATAAATGACCCAGCGAATAGCATTTGGCCAGAGGCATACAAGAAGCAATCTATAGTATATAGATTTGTTCAATGGCATTTAAAAGACCTTGATTAGAATTCAGTCTGGGCTGGAGTGATGAGAATGCTGTTTACTGATGACTATTTGAAGTGATCCTACGTGGCAGAGACTGGAAAGATTCACAAATAGAAACATTTCTTACCTCCAGTGGCTGAATCCAGCCTTGAGGAGGAGCTGATATAAGAGTGAGGGATCAGCATGTCTGAATGTCATGGTGGCTGGCACCATTTTTCTGTTTTTGTTTTCATGCTCCCTTTGTTTGCTCCGAGCACCAGCAATGAGCTGGATCCATATCTCCATGCTGCTGTGTCCTTAGAGGATTTTGAGAAAAGATGCTATGTTGTATATGTTGCAGGAGGTGTGTTTTCTGTTAAAGCAGTTCATCTACACCCGGGCTCCTGTCAACTAGTCTAAGGACTGTTGCGACGTGTTTAGTGTTTTAGGATTGGAAGGGTGGCTTAGATGGTGCAGGGGTGCATGTGGGGAGGAGAAGCCAGTATAAAGCAATAGTTTTAAAACTTTAAGGTTTCAAAGCTCACCTTTCAAATGGAAACAGAGACATTTGATTGGTTTTACTCATGGGTGGATAGGGAAATCTCTGGTATAGAAAAAGCAAAAACATGGACATTATATTCCAGGCAGCTCTTTCACCAGGGTCAGAAATAAATATCTAGCTGTAAAATGATGTTGAAAACACACATACCCATGTACGTATGCGCGCTGCTCTTGGGTAGCTGAGTACTAGCAGGCACGGATAACCACATTACTTGGTAGTGATATTAGCTGTTGGTGAGTGTGTGAATGGGTGTGAACTCCTGAGAGTACGTGTGAGTGTTTGCTTGTGTATTACCTGAAAGGGAAATAGCGGTGGCCCAAGTCATCACAGTGGACTCAAGGATAATTTTCATTTGATCCAGGACTTGCTGGAAAGCTCCAGCCTGATGATAGAGATAATACTCTAGAGAATCTCTGAAGTCAGGCCTGCAAACTTGACTAATCCCCAGTTTGGAAAAGGATGCAGTGGTGTCAATCTTCTCCAGGTAAAAAGAGGTCTTTTTGAATTACTTTCCCATAGACTCATCACCTTTAAAAGAGTCTTTCCTTCCTTCTTTCATTAATCCTTTGAACATTTTCAGAGTGACAAACATGTAGCAGTAATATTGATGTTCCCTTGGGCATGATGGATTCAAAGATAACTAGTCTAGATCCTGGAATACAAAACATAGCCCAAAAGCATACAGTAAGGGGAGAAAAATCTCATCGATGCACATAAAGTTTTCCAGTGATTACCACTTGTATGCACATATAGATAAATTAAATTAGCTAAATTCTGAAAGTTTATCAAAACATTGCTTTCATTTTGAGAGAATGAAATATGTCATTTAAAACTGAGTTTATCTTAAAAAAAAACAAAACTAAGTTTATCTTAGTTGTTTTTGTTCCTGAGATAAACTACAGTGTCATTATTTTCCCCTTCTGACAAATATGACAATAACTTGTAAATAGTCAAATAGGAATGCTTCAGAAAGTTAAAGTTGGAAACTGTTGTAAGGAAAAATTTAACAGTGGCTTTGTTTGGAGTCAAAATTCTTAATATCTCCATGAACGGATAAGCAACTGAATAACTCTACACGCTTTTTAAAAATTGCAATGTTTTTCAGGTATTGGATTTCTTTTTCTTACTTTCAGTTTTATTGTTGTTTCTCTAATAAAAATGTCTCAGGGAGAGCAAGCACATCTTTCTTCTGGAATGGGAAAGGAGAACCTATTAATTGATATGTCTACTCAGGCTACAATTACCATTTTGCAAGTCAAAGCAAAACAACACAAACAACAACAACAACAAAACTTGTCTTCAGGTTTACCCATCTATAAAATGGAAATGATAATAGAACCTACCTTACAGTCTCATTGTGATATTTTAATAAGAAGAAAAGTGCACTTGAAATCATTACAGCAGTGTCTGGAATATATTTAGTCTTCCATTTTGGTAGCTCTATTTGGTGTTTCTACATTAGTAAACCTAAATATAAAATTCCAAAATATGCAAGAAAATTCTAAGACACTGACACATAGCTGTCTCTGAATTTTTAATTCCATAGAGCAAGGTGCTCGGGATTACTTTCTGGACTAGCCGATGAACTGTCTCCTATTTAAGGAGGCAACCTCATGCAGTTCTGTGTGTCCTGGTCCCTTTATGTGTTCATCTTGAGTTCTGTCTATTATCACTATTCTGTCACTCCAGAACCCAACAATCATATGCAACCCAGTGAATTTTCAGCACTCTTACTTTCCATAGAAGCAGCTTCTGAAATGGGGCAGAAAGGAGGGGGGGAGGTGGATCATGTGGGGCATTCCAAGGATAATCATCTCCTTAAAAGAAATTCTGGCTTCCCCATAATACCAACTGGGTGTTCTCCCCAACCTCCTGGCTGCACATATGTGATGAATAATTGTGATTTGGTAAAAGAAAGTAAATGGAAATGGGACAAATTGAAGCAATTAACTAAAAGATGTAAAAGGAAAACAAGAGTCAGACTTGACCCCCAGACCTTGTGGGCAGGAAACCCTTGGTGTTGGTTAAAGAAATGGTAATGATCACTTTCCCTGTTTGCAGACTGTTATCAGTGGTTAAGGCCCTTATGATTTGCACTAGAGACTGGGAAGGAATGCTAACATATGAAACCAAGCAAAGAAGTGGCAAGTAATTGAGCCTTGAGGGATCCTTTTGGAAAGCTTCTCCTCATTTAGGGGAATGCACTTTTGATATTCATCTAGCTGGTTTCTGAGTGCCTGTTTGCAGGAAATTATATTCTAGGCTCCCCTATTTGAAAAGGGTAGGGTAGGGTTGGGTGGTGTTCTCAGAAGTAATCAAAGCCTTTTTAGCATTAAAAATGACTGTGGAATGTTTGGAGCTGGAGGCACAGTGATGCAAATCAAATAGTGTTTTTGTCTCCCGCCTGGTGTCTATGAAAGCCTTAAAATTTTTGCTTGTGGGTGGTGGTCAGCATTAGAGCATTAGACACAATGTACTGCACAGTAAAGAAACCTAGCATGCTATGCATGTTTGCTAAGATAAATGCTTTATCACTGGGGTGGAGGAGGACACCATGAGCTTGGAGGGAAGAGCAAATGTATGCATGAGCCTGGGGAATATTATCTTTCAGTGTCTTCCCTCTGAGTGTAACAACCAATCCAAAATGGCAGAGTTCAGTGAAACCAAATGCCTGAATTGAAGGGGTTGGGGGGTTGGGGGGGACAGTGGAGGGCACTGATGGCTTGAAATAAACAACCATCAGCAAGTGGGAGTTATTTTATGAGAAAACATCTAAGTGTAGTACTGTTCCACAGATAGCTCCTACTGGCTTATGAGAGCTGATTTCTAAGTTTTCCTAGGCATTATAGAAACTTGGGATTCAGTAAATTCTATTTTAAAAGGTAATACTCAGAACTCACCACTACATAATACTTCTATGGTATTTTGCCATTATCAGAACATTTTGAAGTTATTTACGTGTATGACATGCCTTTGCGGTGGGCATGTTCTACGCTGGCACGCTCCTCCCTGCTGTTCCTCCCTGTTTGCACATTCTACAGTGTGACGGTGACGTTGGCAGTTTGGAGTTGGCTTTCCATTCACCAATCACTCTTACTCCCGCCCACATGCAAAGCAGCTGGTAACTCTGAACGTTTCACAGGAGCAGTTAAAAAGACACAATTTAGTAGTCTGAGCAAACTTCACACAGCTTTCCATAGTGGTCTATGTAAAATATAGATAGATAGATAGATAGATAGATAGATAGATAGATAGATAGATAGATAGATAGATAGATAGATAAAATATGCAAATAATTCAATGTAATGTTATTTGCAAAAACCAGCCCCTTTTTCAATCTCCCGGTGCCTTTTTTTCTGTGATTCAATTTCTTAGCATTTATGAGCAGTTCCTGCTAGAGCATCAGAACCTCCAGCAAAGCCAGAAAGTTCAGGGCACCCCTCTGGTTGATACTTGTTAAATGTGGACACACATATCATGAATTGAATAGCCAGAAAGGCTGATTTGATTGGTCTGGGCCTGCGCTCTGGAGGCATGTCAGACTCCCGAGTGATGACAGTATGGAGGAAAGGTTGAAAGCTACTTTTCCAGGCACAATTACCGTTTATTTTCTTTTTTCACTTCTCTGCCTATGCATAGCCTCTTCCCTTCTTCCACTGACCATATGACTTACTTGTCTGCTTTCTTAGTGATTCTTTGCTCTCATCCCCGTTTATGGCAGGGCTTCAAGACTGCATGATCTTCATGGCTGCTTACCCCAGAACCATCTGGGGATCTTTCCCAATAGTTCTATAGAGACCTGAAGGGGTGTTTTATTTGGCTTGGATGATGCACAGCCAATCCCTGAAGCCAAGGTGGTCATCTCCCTGCTCATCCCCCTTTTCCTGCCAGCACAAACCCTACCAAGACAAATGCTGAGTAACCCCATGCATGTCCACTCTTCTGGGTTAGCTGTTCACTATGGAATCAGATGTGTTAACATCTTCTGTCTGATCATCAGCATGATAGCGCTTAGAATCCTAAAAATGGTACCCAATTGTTCAAAGATTGTCTCTTACTGGAATAAAACTGACTGGTCTGGGAAATGGAGATTAAAGTACCTACCTATTTATCTCACTGGGAATTGTGAGGCTTAAATGAGATAATGTTGATGATATAATTTTGAATAGTGCATTAACCTGCAGCTGTAAAGATTATTCATACGTTCCTGGCAAGCCAAGTGGCACTATTACAAGTAAAGATACTAAACATGTAAATTATTATATTGAGATGATTATTTTTAACATAAATAAGCTTTTTCTTAATCTATGGTTTTTAATTGCAGCTCCGATTTGATTGCAGATTCTGCCTTTGATAAGGCAATTTTATTGAAACTTTTAAAACAAGGAGCCACAGAAAAGAAGGAAACATGACCATTTGGCACGGCCTGTATATATTCGAGGGCTTTGCGCTAAGTCAAATAAATCAGACACAGAATATTAAAACAAAACCAAAAAAACCCTCTACAAACACAAAAGTAAAACTTATGGATGTGGAAA
The DNA here is from genome assembly GCA_019455555.1 of Galemys pyrenaicus. Lineage (NCBI taxonomy): Eukaryota > Metazoa > Chordata > Mammalia > Eulipotyphla > Talpidae > Galemys > Galemys pyrenaicus. Next base: position 11,410,719 of record JAGFMF010011681.1, read on the forward strand.
ATAGATTAGTGGTTGCCAGAAGGCTGAGTGTGTGTGTATGTGTGTGTGGGGGGTGATGAATTAAAATTGAATTAAAGGGCTTAAAAATACATAAACTCCCAACTATAAAATAAGCCCTGTGCTTGTAATGCACAGTTCTGGGATTGAAATGCACAGCCTTGGAGCTGTGGTTAATAACACTATATTGTGTATTTGAAGTTGTTAAAAGAGGAGATCTTAAAACTTTTCAGCACAAGAATAAATTCATAACTACTTATGGTGATGGATATTAACTAGATTTTACTGTGTGATCATTTTGTCATATATACAAATACATTATTATGTTGTACAGCTGAAAGTAATATAATATTCTATGTCAATTATAAATAAATAAAAAAGCAAAAAGAGAAAATGGGTAAAATCAGCATGTATGCATAATTTTAAAAGATAAGTTCAATTGGGATTTGCAAAATGATCTTTCATTTGATTTTCTAATTTCTTTGAGACAGGTTTGCTTGTTCAACTTTCTTTTGGCTCCTGCGTATCTTCTCCATCTTGTCTGCCTAGAGAAATTCCTTCCATTTATTGAAGGAATTTCAACAAATTCATTTTCAAATTCATTCTCAAATGTATAGCTTTCTTCAAATCCACTGTAATAAAGTTTGTTGTGCCATTCTGTGTGTTTACACACACACACACACACACACACACACCTTCCTATACAGCATATATCAGATTTTCTGAGTTGTTTATTCATCATTTTTTCTAAATTCTTAAAATCAATGTCCCGATATATCAGTCTATCCCCTTAAACCTGTGAGTACTGATATATGCCCTTAACCCTGCACATATTGAATAAATAATAGAGTCAAAGAATGAATTTTTCAAAGCTGATGAGAAGTTGAAGTAAGAAGGAAAAAAAAAGTTAAAAGATTATTAAACTTTATTTTGTGTTAATAGAGATATATACTTGATCGACTCAAGAAGTACTTATTGCATATTTACTGTATACCAGGTACCAAACTAAAGATGGGATTTGGTGATTTAGATTGTGGGTACTGTTGGATCCACATTGAGGTAGAAAACAGCACATAAAGAATAATTTTAAAATGGAGGCTTAATATGGCCATGGAAGGGAACTGTAAAAATAACCATTCATTGGACACCTGATGAAATAGAAGTAGTTTTTTATAGAGAGTCAAAGGAGGACTCTTCTGACAGAGATGAAGAACAGAATAGTATAAAGATCTGATAGAAGAACTGACAGGCAGGAACATGAGGAGAAATGTACCTCAAATGAATAGTGGGTACCATATTACCCAGGGCATTCCCATCAATTTAAAGAGTATGAGGTAATTGAGACTGACTGGGCATTAAGTAGAGAAGCAACACACTTAGGTGTGTGAGTGTGTGTATGTGTGTTCATTTTTAGTATCTTCCATTGTACGTCTTTAAAACATGGCTCATTATAAACAGGTTTATTCTGACAATGGCAAGGGATGTTGTTGCCTTCTACAATTAGAGGTTGCTCTACATATCTTTAGGTGTAGAGGTTGCAGAAATCAGCTGGGTTGTGGTGTAAGTTATAGGCATAATAAAGCCAAAATCTCACACCCAAGGTTACTATTTGCTTACCTGTGTGTGATTATAGTTGCTTTGCATGTAGCAACTCACTGTATCATTTTCATCACCATGTCATAGGTGAGAAAACTGAGGTACCCAGGGGCTTAGGAAACTATCCCAATCATACCCATGAGAAAAGAAGTCATGAAGCCAAGATTATGATGTCAGAACAGTGACTCCAAATCCCATCCTCTAAGCCAGGGAGATGCCAGTTTGAAGTGTTGGTCACTGGTCTGTGATGAGTACAGAAATTGATAGTAGGTGTATGTTGAGTGGGCTTTTCTCACTGAACAAGGTGTAGGTCAGCTGGAGTGTCATGAAGGTGGTGTGGAATTCCACGTGGCCCAGCTGATGATGAGAACAATTCATGATGCATCAGGAGAGCAATGGTCCTTCATCTCTGATAGTTCAGAAAGCACAGGTCTGAACCATGTGCTCAGCTGCCATAGATGAAATAAGGTGGGGCATCTCCTCTCCCCCATCTCTTGATATATCCCATGATATGTCTTTTGCAAAAAGTGTTATTTGTAATTTGCCTTGTGGAAGTGTGTTGTATTCTATTCTTGCTTGTTGGATTGTGAGGAAGGAAGTGTGAGATAAAGGTCCAAAAGGGGAAGGGGTCGTGTGACCTACTGTCCTCCATAGACACTGCCAAAGCAGTTTTATGGTGCGACTGTCATCTTTCTGAACTATCTTCTGTCACCTCTGGAAATTGTGAGCCTATGGGAGAAGCAAGGTGGAATAAGTGCTAAATACTTGTCTTCCTATCTCTGGTAAATGAACCAGAATATCTGAATGTGGTGTTAATTGCAACAATGCCATGTGTGCCATTTTTCTCTAAGGCAATAACAATCTTCTAGACACAACCTACCAACCTGGAAAAATAGGACTGGTTTAAAGTTTTTGTATGTTCCTATAATGCCCCTCTATGGTGCTTAGAGAAGAACTATGCAGTAGTTCAAAAACAGTGTAACAGAAACTAGCATGATGGTGTTTTCAGCATTACCCAATCAACCAATAAAAGCAACACAGTGTCCAGAAATTTTTACCTTTTAATTCAGAGTGATTCTCATCAAATCATATCTTTCCCACTTGTTCTGACTAGAGAGGTTCACTTTGTTCCTTAGCTAAACACACTTTCTGGATCAGATATCAGAGATGAGGTGCCTGTGTGGAAATAGTGTGTTCATTTTTGTCTTTGTTAGTTATTTAGTCACTTCATGTTTTCAGTATCTTGTGTTGGCTGTGGAACCACATTATTCTTCCTTTTCTGAAAGAAACCAGTTTCCACAATTTAATGGAAGCACAGGATTCCTTCATTCCCTCCTTCCACCTTCACCCCTTTCCCTCCCCTCCCCTCTCTCCTCCTCCCTCTCTCTCCTTCCCCCCTCCCCCTCCCTCCCTCCCTCCCTTCCTTCCTTTATCATTTCCTTCCGTCACTGTAGAATTGGAAAAACTTCCAATACAAAAAAAAAAAAAAAGTGAATATTGCCACAAGATGGGCATTTCCCTGTGGTCTTGAATCAAATCAGGGCCATGATAAAGATATTCTGAATGTTTACAGTCCTCACAAAATCCAGATGTTTCCATAAACAAGCCATACAGAAAGGGAAAATGTGGAATTTAGGGGAGACAATTCTCATGTTGCTTTAGTCAAAAATAATGAAAATTTCCTTTCAAAAAAACCACCAACTTACTCCAATAGAAGACAGACATTTGCCTTGAATAGACTGCTTCATGGATATAGATGGAAAGAGAGGAGCAATCACTAACACACAATGACATGAGAGATAATATATAAATGCATGGATTTGTATTTTATGGATTTCTTCCTCAATACTACTTTCTGCTTCTTGTTTTTAACCTATAATTGGTCACTTTACTTCCATCTTTGAGAATTAGGACACATTTCCTTCCCGCTGTCTCCATTTTCTCATCATTTGCTACGTCTTCAAAGTTGCAAGTTTTCTATTGTTTTTTTATCTAAATTGTCTGACTTAATAAAATTTCTCCACTGTGAATGAGGAAGGAAAAGAGTACATAAAACGTACTGAAAATTGTCGAAAGTCAGCCTAATTAGGGCCTCTGGTGGTGCAGTGGGTTGAGTGCCACATTATGAAGCATCCACTGCACAGCAGTGTGAGTTCAATCCCTGGCCAAGGAGGGGACCCACATGGCATAGCAGACCTCTCCTGTCTCAGACTTCTCCCCTCAGCAGTGTATTTCAGTCCATCTGCCTGTTTTGCTCCCCACTCTGTCTCTGGTGAATCCTCTTACCTCCCGTGACTCTGACCTGTACCTCAACTCTTTTATGTATAAATCAGTAAATCTTCAAAAATTTTTTTAAAAAAGTCAGCCTAATTATTCATGGGGATGTGAAAATCAAACAATATATTGGATGTGTATTCTACCATGTTTTTAAGGTTCTGGAAAGAGCTACCATGTTCATTGAGGTTCTAGAAATAGCTCTTTATTTTGAGTTGAGAAAGTGATACCTATATTACATATGTTGTACTAAAATCTCTTTCCAGTTTTAATATAGACTCTAGCAGTATGGTGATTCAGGACATTCTTCATTTATATTCCCTTCTCTACTATTACCACTCAAACAAACTAACAAAAAGTATTCTTCACAATTTTAACATGAATCTAGATAGCATTCTTCTTCTTCTTCTTCTTTTTTTTTTTGGTTGCTTTTTCTTGTTTCTTTTATTAACTCTGTGTAAGCAAACTAGCAAGATCTATGGTTGATTAATGAAAACAACTCTCTACATATATATTCATCCACATGCATTCTTAGTGACGTTTCTGATGAGAAAAATGAAACAAAACAAAATGAGAAAATCTGTCTTCTGTTCTCAGGATTGTGTCAGGTATATCTGTCAAAGGGAATGGCTGAGTGGAGTGGAGCCTCACATATGCAGGTTTTCAACCCCCTGAGCTGCCTTCAGGGCTAGAATGTCATAGATGATATATTCTGTCAAAATAACAATGCCTTTATTTTTAGGAAGCTACTTATAATGGGAATCTGATTTTTGACAAGATAGCAGTTTCCATTTTGACTCTATAAATGAGTCAAAGTTTTGTTTTAGTTTAGTGTTTTGCAATAAGAATTGAAACTTAATGTGGAAATATTCATTTTGTGAGAATTCATCATTCTCCTCTCACAACCTGTGGTTCTGTGTGGAAAGAGCTGCGATCCCATCCAGCCTTGATCTATTCTGCCTTGCATTCTGGATGCATGTCTTTGGTTATTAATGTTTGTTGCTGCTTCTTATACCTTCAAGATAGGAAAACACTGCAGAACATTAATTCTGTAATGTTAGTGTTTCTTCTATGACACTTGTAAATTGGCTTGCTAAGAAGAGTTCCACTGAACCTATAAGTGTTCTTTAAAAATCAATGCAGATGGTTAGTTCAATTTATTATGATTCAGATGCAAACTGTGACGTGTGGGTGTGCACTTAGTAGTCAAGGGAGAGGAGGATATTGTTAGCATAAAATATCTAAACCCATAGCAGAGTATGAGTTACTTTAGGCCATGTCTAAATTAATTTTACTCCCTAACTACTAATCCAGTATCTGATGGTGTAGTGCAGTAACGTAGGAATACAGGAATAGGTGTGATCAGAAATCTGAGCACCCAGTTCAAATCTTGATTCTGTTACATACTGATCGTGTACTCTTGGGATACTAAGGTTTCAGTGTTAAATGTGGGCAATATTATAACATACTTCCTAGATTGAGTGAAATGTGTATAAAGAATTTAGTAAAGAGTGGGCAACTCATATACGTTAGGTATATAGTAAGTAAAATTATACCCGTCAAATTTTGGAGTTAAAAATTTGCACAAGGTAGTTGATAACTGTGGATAATGAAAAAGAAGTTAAATGTGAGGATAAATTCTAACTTTGCTTGCAAAGTCCAAAATTGCATACTTCCTAACAGTTAAGTCAGAGAGACTCCAGACATAATAAATAACTGGTGACAGGATTTGAGGGAAGTTAGTGCTGTGAGGGACCAAGCTGCTGCTTTACAGTGTGACAATTTTTATTAAACTACATGTGTCATTAAAGGGAGAGAAGTTTTGCTACCAAGGACAATAATTGGATGCCTTAATCATTCAGTAAGCAAGCACTAGTCACTGTCCACGTCAAGTCTAAATAAGAACATGTGTAAGGAGACTTGGCATTTCTGAGGTTCAGAGTTGGGACACCGGGAGGCAGCTTCCTTCCTCTCTGTGCCATTATGTGAAGCCTCCTTGCTCCCAAGGGCCTCGCACATTCCTTTCTTGTGAGAAGGGAGCGGAGAAATGCTTTTTAGTTGGGTCTGATGACCTTGTTCTGGTTAAATGAAAATGTATTAGTGCGCGTTCCTTGTCAGCACGGCTCCAGCTGTTCACATCAGGGCTCTTGATGCAGAGATATATAATCTTATAATTTAGGAAGTTTGCAAAAAAATAAAATAATAAAAACTACATTACAGAATAAACCTCCCCATTCTGGCACTGCACTTTCTGCCTGCTTTGTGTGACAGGAAGGTAAAGAGGTAAAGCTAGATGATATGTATTATTCAGTGAGTTTTTAGATGAACACTAACTGTTGGTATATCATGTTTGACATTCAGATGGACACTGATCAGAAGAAATATTCCAAAGGTGGAAGAGTAAGTCAGGTCTTTTATGGCTTATTATCCCTGAGCACGTGTTAAAATGACAAAAGTTGTTTGTAACACCCAGAAGATCTTCAGGGCCAACCCTATGATCCCAAGTCCCCAAGACTCACCAAGAACTATCACAAGTCACCAAGGTTAGCTCTTAGACCTAGCGCCCGGGAGCTTGATCCACTCCTCTTCTGCCTCCATATTCAACTCCATCTCCTGGGCCCTCTGGAACTCACAGAATCATATACAGCCTCTGATTTATCTTCAGACCCTTCTTGAACTCTTTCCTTCACTTTCTTACTCAAACTCAAATTTGGATATATCAGGAGAGGATGCACTGCTGCTTCCGGGGGTGGGGTGGGGTGGGGTGGGGTGTGTGTGTGTGTGTGTGCTTGCCCATGCCAGAAAGAGCTTCCTTGATTTTTTGGATCACTTAAAATACCCATCTTTGACTCGCATGGGTCTTCAAACTATGCCACTACCACCGCTCCATGACTGGGTTGATACCCTCCATTATTTGGTCACTTGATATATTTTCTGTGAATCCTGGCATATCTGTGGTGATTTTGACACCTATACCTCTCAGTTCCTTACTTCTCCAATAATCTTCATCTCTGTTCTGCCTCAGTCACCCAGCCCATGGCCATGACCTGGACCTTATCCATTACCAGTTACTAAAAATCCTCTGGGGGGCCTCCCTGGTGGCACAGTGGGTTAAGCAACGCACTATGAAGCAAACCGCAGCCACTGCAGCATGAGTTTGATACCTGTCGCCGGCCCCACATGGCATAGCAGACCTCAATTCCTTGCCCGCTGCTTCCCTCAGCAGTGTGTTTCAATCTGCCTGTCCTGCTCCCCGCTCTGTCTCTGGTGAATCCTCTCACAGCCCTGGACTTTGGCCTGTACCCCAGCTCTTGTATAAACAAACAAACAAACAAACAAACAAATAAATAAATAAATAAATAAATAAATAAATGATTGATTGATTGATTGATTGATTGATTGATTAAAAATAAAACTCCTCCAGCGGTCCTACTTTCTATTTTTCCAGATTACATTTTGGTTATTCAGATCCCAATGCTTTCAAAAAACTTCATTAGGAATTATGAGCTATTGCTTCTGTCATCTTTTCTTTGTTATTTATTCTCTTCACGGGCCTACATCCCTCTATGCTTTTCTGAGATTTTTTATGGAAAATTATCATTATTCTCTTATACACGCTTCTAGAAACTTTTCTCACCTCCCGTTTCCCCTCATCCATCCACCTGAAACTGACTGGGCAAAAACGCTCTGACCTGCTGATGGGTTTCACTGTAAATTCATCCCCATTACCTTATGTCTTTCATCCTACCACGTAGCCAATTTTATTTCCCTGGTCCGTTTATTCCGCTAGTTGACTAATTTGAACATTTTCTGTCATCTTTCCTTCTCAATGTTTACTCCACGTGATAACTTCGCTTGCTTTTTGCTTAAAATTTTAGATGCAAACAAAAAATAATGTTTAAATGCTGCCACCACAGTGTCTTCCAAAGGCATTATTCCTATCAGCCTACAAACATGCTGTAGTGTTTTCTCATCTTAAGAAGGAGAGGAAAATAGAAAGGAATGCTTTAAACTCTTTTCTTTTTCAGTTACTGCCTGATCTCTCTGTCTAATTTTTTTTTTTTAAAGCAAAATACACTAAAAGTTAAGTCTCTGCTGGCTGTTTCCACTTGCTATCTTCCTGCTCCCTCTAAAATGTACTCCCATAAGGTTTCCATTCCCCCCACTCAGCAAAACACTTTTTGTCAGCATCGCCTAAGATCTCATGTTGCTGAGTCCAGCAGGTCATTTCCACTCCTCATTTTACTTTTAATTCTTGGCAACAGTTAACACACTTAATCAACTCTTCCTTCATAAAAGGATTGTGAGACTCTGGTCTTTCTTGTGAGCCCCTACTGGCTTACAAGCTGCTTCTTCTCAATCTCCTTGGCTGCTTTTCTGTTATTCCAACATTGTAGGACTCCAGAGCTCAGCCCTTGATCTTGAATGTCTTTATCCTCATTCATTTCCTTAGAGAACACATCAAAATTTGCATCTTTAAATATCATCTGTATCTTGAACATTATCAAATCTGTATCACTAGTCTTCTCAACTGAACTCCAGACTTCAGAGGAAACTGGTCACTAGCATTTCCATTTTGGGTATTAAAGAGAGATTCCAAAGTTAACATGTTCAAAACATGTCATTATTTCTCCTTTATTCATACTTTACCTTCAGTCATTATAGTCTCAGGAAAGGACAAGTCTAGACAAGACTTGTTGTCTCAAGTAAAACCTGAGTTCCTCTTTTTCTCTCCGATATTACTTGTCCACCATTTACCACTCAATAACCTGAGTTCAAACTAGCATAATTATTGCCAATATTATTACAATCTCTGTCCAGCAATGACTCTCTTTATAATTTCTGTAGTTTACTTTCCACCCTGTAGCCAGTCAACATTTTTTTGGGGGTAGGTATACTAGGCAACAATGCCTGAGGGACGGATCTTATACTTCTATGATGCAAACAATGATATAAACCAATATAAACTCAATAAAATATTTTATAAATACATTACTTCATATCATTTTTCTGCCCCAAACTTCCCAAAAATATCTCATTTCATTTAAGGTAAAAGTAGACATTTTTATAAATATCTATGAAGCTCTGCTATTTTCCTGCCTTACTTTCTTTTTCATTCTTAATTAATGCATCTAAGCCATAGTGGCCCCTTATCTATTCATTGTGGTTAAAGCCCAGTCCTACCCTCTTGCTACCCCCACTCTCAGGATTATATATATTTTTATTACTGGGTTTTTGCTGAAATGTCAGTATTTCAGAGAGAACATCCTTCAGTAAAGTGTCCCTGGTGGCCTAGGGGGGTTAAGTCTCAGCACTGTCACCACTATGGCCTGAGTTCAGTCCAGGGAGCTGACCCATAGGTACAACAGACCTCTTCTGTCTTGCCTGCTGCTCCCTTCAGCAGTGTATTTAATTAGATCATCTGTTCTGCTCCCCACTCTGTCTCTGATGAATTCTCTTATTTTCCTGCACCTCTGGCCTATTACCCAGAACTTCTATGCAAAATTTTTAAAGTGTACATTTATACATATATGTATATATATGTGTGTGCATATGCATGTTTGTACATTATGTACATATATAAGGCATTTTTCTCCTTTTCTCCCTATACCTAGTTTTCTATATATCTTGTTCTACTAGGTAGGAAGGAAGATGGATAGATAGTGCATTATCTAACTCTTTGCAATAAAATTGAGAGCTTCAGGAAGATATAAACTTGTATATTTTGTTCATTTCTGGGTTTTTAGCACCTAGAAAAGTTAGTGACACACTGAAACTACACTATTAATGTTGGTTGAATAAATAAAAAATATTTGAGCTTAGGTTTGATTATTTTATATTTTTTCAATATTGCTCTCTTTTGCCATAGTTTTCTTTCTAGTAAGGCAAATAATAGAAACACTATACTTGAAGTGTGTGGCATTAAATAAACCCCATTTTTGTCTTCTACCCCTTTCCCAATCTGTGGGGTGACAAAATTTTGCTAAGGAAGTAAGATAGCATGTTTGCCCAGAGAAAGGCCTTGCAGACTAGATCACTATACCGGTTCATACAGACATGTCGATGGGTGGTTTTCTGTAATGCTGGCTTGAGAATTTGAAAGGACTTGAGTAGAGGGGGAGAGCACTTAACTAAAAATTAAATCCTCTCTTGATTTTTTTTTTTAATTTAAAAGTGTCATCTAATTGATCCTTTTGGAGAACGCAACGCCCTACTTCAAGAAAAATAGTGAAGTGCTTATAGCAGAATCGGTATGACTAGTCCTCTAGACAAGATAAAAATTAAGCTGTGCAAAAACATCCAACTCTCACTGTCTCCTCTTGCCTTCTGACTATGATATTCCCTGACATTGGGTTGTCATTTCCCTTCTTTGCCCTTAACTTCACTTTTCTATTTTCTGTGTAAAAAACAGTCTACCCTTGAGATTGCTCACTCTTTGATGAGCTCGCCAATCAAGGAATAAAATAGATTTAAAAGGGCACTGGGGCTACGGGGCTGTGGAGCACTCTGTCTGTGCCAGGTGAGAAATATCCAAAGCAACCAGTGTTTTGTCACAGAGACAGAACCCTTGAGGGGCATGCGCATATTCCTCTGAGGGGCAGAATATTCCTCAGCATTGTTTCCTTATAGGCCGGGCACCCACATGCACATCCTTACCCCATGACTGGATCAGCACACATTGCCAGTTCACTTACAACATGATTCAGTGTCTCTGGTATGATCAAGGTATAACTTTACAGTGCCTGGGTGGTGACATATTTGCTTAGCAGAAATGTCTTTTTTGGTTCTAAAGTTCTCTTTGATAACAGCCCCTGGAAGGACCCTAAGAGTAGATCCTGGATAAACTAGGAGCCATAACCCTTCACCTTTTGAAGTGGTTGCAACTTCTGTTCTTGCTCTCGAAATTGAAGCCATGTTTTAGTTTTATCTCTTACTGTTGGGGACCCCAGCATAGAGACGTTGGTTCTTATCCTGAGCTGCTTCATGTGCGTGGAAGGGGAAGTTAAGGGCTGGGGTTGGTGGAAGTAAAGGCAGAGGAATGCTAGTGAATGTGGCCAGCAATGCTCTTTCTTCAGATTGTATGTTTGTGATGTCTTTGATGGGTTTTGATGGGCTGTGGGAGTTCTTACAGAGATTAGAAGTTTTAAAGAACTCTTATAAGCATGCCCCTTGGTACCACCCTTGATTTACATTTATGTGACTGTATATCAAATTCTGTTCTATATGGAAGTTTAAACAATTCTTTTTCAAAGACCAAGATAGCAAAAATCCCGCTACCCTTATCTATCCTGCCTTGGCAACTGGCTTGGGGATTTCCAAATTCAGAAGGAAATGTCACTGCTCTGAAATAACTAGATTCAGGCAATACGGTTGTTCTACAGCATTTGCCCAAGTATGTTCTGTTGCCAGCATTCAAAGAGATATTTTGTGATTAAAACAATCCTAGTCCAGTAAGCTTGCCAGGCTTTGTTAATGTATTTAATTAAATCTAAGAAGCTGTTGATTATAATATAGACCATTTTCTAATGCACTGACAAGAAAAAAATTGCTGCCCACTCAACTGATTATTTTCATGGCACATCTCCATATCAAAGACTTTGTAGGAAGAAAGAAAAAAGATATACAAGAAGTCAGGAAGATCAGCACTTAGAGATACAAAGAAAATTCAAAGAAAACATTCTGAAGTACTGAATTTCGGCAAAAAATGGTCTGTGGCTTTACTAAGAGAAGTTCAACTAGAAATGGATCAAAGAGGTGATTGTCTAAGTTGGTGATTGGGGAGAGTTCATGGAGAGAGATGCAAGGGTACTACTCTTACCGATTTAATCTTGGCTGTGACTATCGAACTTTTCTTGGAATGCTATTTAAATCTGACATTAGCTGGTGACCCAAATTATACTTGTAAAGTTTATATGGGAAGGTTTAGGAGAAGGAAAGATATGGCTCAGCTCCTTGGGGGAAAAAAAAGTGTTTACTTCAACTCTGCTGTCACTGTTATCATTCCTTCTCTGTGAACAAAAATGAGTAACTGACAGCCAGTGATGTGCAAATATGCGGTGGCATAGATCTCAGACTGTCAGATGGGAACTCAAAAGGACACATCTCTATGAATTGTCTCCTTCCTGAAATCTCATTTGGTGAAAAACCTGTTGAGATAAAAGGAGAAAAAGAAAATATATATGTATTATATGAAAATTACTTTTTCTAAAACCCTCCCTAGAAATGTAAAGATAGGGCATTATGCAGCTCAAAGACAACTAAATGAGAAGTATGAGATGGATGTTTAACATAGGAAATGGGCTATGCCTTTGCTAGATAGGGGTACATGAAGAAAATTAAGAAAAAAGCCAAGAAAAAATAAAGGGGACAAGAAAACATAATAAAATGGGAATCTGTATTACCATATCTGAAATAACATTAATTTTGACTTACTTATTTTCTGTTTCATTCCCTTGGAGAGTATCACTTGTAAGTGTCGACTCTTTGCTGTTCATCATCCTATCCCAATTTTCATGTTAGTGTCTAGAATATAGGAGTCGCTCAACAAACATTTGCAAATCGAATAAGTGCAATGCAATTCACTACATTTACTGCTTATCATCATTTGCTAATGCATTCGTCAAGATTTTAGACCTCTGCTGCATAGATAATAACCTTCCAAGTAATTTATAAAATGACACAGCAAAATATTTTAAACAAACCATAACACCACAGTGGCGTGGGGGTGTTGCCCATGTATATCCATTGCTTTCATGGGATGGTCTGTGGATTCCCCAGCCCTGCTTATTCTGCGGACTTCCCTTGGTACCCAGAGTTGCTGCTGGTGAAGCTAAAATGTAGTCAGGCAGGGGTCCTCTCACCAGGACAAAAGCCTTGTTATGAGCATATCTGCTGAAAACAGCAGGCAGACATTGTGGCCAGATTAGGCATAACTAGCTAGACCATCTTGACAGGGTTAAGTGTAAACAGGGGTTTGAAATAGGATGTTTTGGTCAGCAGCAATAATGGAGCCCCCCAAGCAACATCCCCTTTTCACCTCCCACAGCTTGTGCGAGAAATTATGCATCCCCAGTCCACATTCCCAGCATGCACCTTTCTCCACATACTTGCCCACCTTCCCTGAATCTGGTACAATAAATGTGAGACTGGCCCAAGAAATTGGAGCTATATCTCCAGAGACGTGAGCCCCTCTAAGCCTCTCTTTCTCTCTCTCTCTACTTGGACCTTGAGTAGAGAGGTCCCACACTGCTCCCAATGCTGCCGCCTTGTGAGGTGACAGTGGTTGTCACTGCATGTCTATGAGGACAAGGGTGGCAGAGAGGCCAGGTTGCCTTCATTGGGGTGGAAAAAGTACAGATCAGCCCTCTCTTTCCTACAGTTGTCTATTGCAACATTGCAAACTGGCCTGGTTTCTGCAGGCAAACCATAAAGGAGCCTCCTTTTTTCCCTATGATAATTTTTCTCCTAACGCTAAGGGTCAAATTCACCCTGCTGACTTATTATTTTTATTATTATTGAAAAAGCTTTGATTTCCACAAACTCCTTTTCAAGGGAGTAAACTTTTCCTGGTTTATCTGTGAAACTACACCACAAAGGTGAAGCTACATCTTTGAAAGCTGATACTCAGCTAGGGATGAAATAGTTTATCCTCCTCCCAAGGATTGAGCCACCTTTTTTTTTTTTTTTATCATGAGACTTTGAATTATAAACTCCCAATATATATGTATGTGAGAATATATGTAAGCGGCTGTATTGACCTAGCAGTCATTGGTATTTTAATACTGCCTCAGAAGCGGTGAAACTTTTAAAATATTTATTTGAATTTTTTTCATTATTATACAACTTGTATGTGGATATTAATTTTAACATTTTACAGTAAACAAAACTCTTGACTTATTGTGGTTTTGGGTAACATTTTTATTTTAAAATTACTTTTTATTTTATTTGTATTTTATTTAACTCTTAGCAGAACAGTCTTTTCCATGACTCATAATATTGACATAATATACTGTAAAAGGCCATTTTGCAGGTATGTCTTATCTCTATGAACAGACATTTACTCAACATTATAGGACCCTACCTGTGAACCAAAAACTACTGGATTCTGAAAATGTAAAAATGCATGGAACTACCAATATATAAATAACAATAAAAAAGTTATATCAAGGAAAAGAACTGAGTCTTTTCAGGTTACTGAGGGTAAACTGGCAAGACTTGAAGGATTAAAGAAATCCAATAAAAATGATATAAGAAGTATATATATATATATATATACCAAATTTTACACGTACACACAGTTAAGCTAAATTAATTTTATTATGGAATAAGCAAACATCATGATGAAGATAGATACATAAGGACTAGCGGGTGATGAGCCACCCAGATAATCATTATTAACCTATTCAGTATAACAGGCTTGCCATGTAGAATGCAAATATCAACCTGACTTATCCTATTAAAGTGCAAGTTAGATCATGTGACGTCTGTGTCCCAGCTCATTAATGCTTCCTCTAAGTTCCTCTCAGTCTCTTTACCACTCTACTCCACCCTGTTCTAGCCACGTGGGCCTCTTTGATCATCCTCAAACCCAGCCTTGCTTCATTTTTTTCTACACTGCCTAGTCCACCATCTGAAATGCTCTTCCCCTCACATAGCTACACTTCCTTCAAGACTTTGTTCAAAAGCTTCCTTTTAAGTAAGTCTCTAGAGCATCCACTTTAAATTTATAAACTTCCACTTCTTCTCATTCCACTTCCCAGGCTCTTACATCATGTTTACTTGTGTGTTGGGATGGCTGGAGGTATCGATCCATAATAAAGAACATATGATATTTTCAGATTCTCATTATCATTTTCTAATTCAGATCTGAAAAGCCTCATGGGGCAGTGATCATAGCTGCCCATTCTTCTCTACTCAAGTCATATCCAACCAACATTTTCCTTAACCACCATTGGCAATATTTGGAATTCATATTAATTTGCACATTTCCAATAAACACATGGATGCACATCTAAGTATGTGTGTGTTTTGTGGGCATTTAGGAAAGACAGGTAGAATACTGGAAAAATATTGAGTGAGCAGTCACAAGAAATCCTTAGGAATCAAATTCCCATCTGTAAAATGGAGGCAATGCCTATTCTGTGTAACTCAGAGTGTTCTCATTTGGTGAAAGTAAGTCATGTATTTCAAAGTATTTTAAAAAATGGAGAGGGTTATAACAATTTCCATTAATATTAAAGCAGCTATGAACATTTAAATGCATGCTTACATTTAAAAATACCTTATATTTTAATAAAATTGCTTTGCTTTCAAAAGTGTATTCATATTCATGAGTCATTATTTTCATGTTGCCTAAAAAAATTTGATGTTATTTTATTGATAAAATTTAGATTCAGAGAGTATCAGTGATGTGCTGTGATAAAATTCCTACCAAGTGGCAGAATATTGTGTAAGTATTCTCTGTCAATGCTGAATGTCTTTTCCACTTTACCATTTTTCCCTACATAATAATGAGAAAAATAGGTAAATTTTTGGAGAAGATAGAATGGGAACATCATCATATTGTGATCAAACAACCATCAATAGGTACTAAATCTAGGGTGGACACTTTGACAAGTTGCAAGATATTGCTTAGTTTAAAATAACTTCCTACATTATTTATTAGTTGTAGAAAATATTGCTTATAACTTCTTTTCTAAAAAGATCAACACTGATAATAAGCATCACTGGTGAGAAGAAGGTGGACATTTTGTGTCTGTGGATGTCCTGTAGAAGGACACGGTATCACCTGTGTGTGTTCCAATGAAAATTCAATCACAAGGAAGCGTGCCATAATCTAAAAAAAGTTTAGATTTTTTATCTATTTATTTAGATGATGGCATATTTCTGAGACAGCTATCCTTCAAAATTGTCAATGACACCAGAGGCATAGGCGGGGGAAACAACACACCAAAGAAAAGCATCAGGTTAAAGTTTATTAGAGAGACAGGACAAATAAGTGCACTGGATTTTCTACCTACAAGATACACAGAAAAGTTATTCATGTTAGTGGTTAAATGGCAAATTTGGTGCACTGACTCAATAAAATTTTGCATCGATTTACTGTCTTTGAATTAAAAAAATCAGTACTCTTAAGAAATTCACATTGAAGTTTTTTGGGTAAAAAGCCATAATTTACTAAGTTACTCTTAGATTGTAAAAAAAAAAAAAGATTTGAAATAGATAAGTAGATGGAAGGATATAAAAATCGAGACAGAACAGCGAATATAAAGTAAATGGAACAATATGTAATAGGTGAATGTAAGGAAAGGGTAGGGATTTCATGGATATTCTTTGTATTATTCTTACAACATTTCTGTATTTGAAATTTTCAAGTAAAAGATTAAAAAGATAATGAGGCACTAGGCTACCATTTAGTACAGTGTTTGAGACTTCTTGACTCATCTGAAAGTGTATTTTCTTTACTAAATACCTAACTTATAGTCAGTCAGGGATTTTGCCTCTTGGGAAGTTAAGATATTTTGTGCATAAAAATAGCAATACAGAGGTGTTTGATATGTTAATATTTTACTGAGTTTTCATTTTTATTATTTATTATTAATGAAATGCAGATGTCTTTGAAGCCTGCTGAGTGTTTAATAATGAAATTGTGCAATGTTCATTTTCAAATGTCTGTGCCCCATATGTGTTAAGAACACAAATTCAATATGCACTTCAAGTCACTTTATAAAGGGAAAACTACAGTTAACCAATGGATGCTCTTTAAATGTGTGTTGATATAAACAATTGCTTGATTGACCTGCTACTTTATGAGTTCGTTCATTAATGCGAAGTGCCCATTCACTGAGATTTTGGTTCTGTAGTCTTTGACATCTAAGTGTTCACAGTATGGCACAACTTAGTAGCATTTCCTCCTTGATCCACAATTGATTTATTTATGTTGAACAATGGGTTATATTCTCCCTTAATATACCAAGGTTCCTTTTTTTCCTCCTTTTTTTATAAATTAGTTCTCTATCTGTGGTGGTACTACCAGAAAGATACCTTTGATCTTAAATGGTTTTGTGTTGAATCATCATCTCCAACTTTTACCATTTGTATTCTGCATACCCATGTAGAAGGCACTTTGACTCTTCACTCATTTGGAATGAGAGTGAGATTAAATTTAATTCTTAAGAGAAGCAAGATATAATCAAAGACAACCATGCCCAAGTCCTGTCCCTCACTTGTCCCTTTTCATCTTTGATTCTTCTACATCCTCTTTACTCCCTAACCCCCCTTATTGCTCCTCTTTCCCAAGCTTTTATCCATCTTAGCCACTACTCAGCTGCAAGTGGGAAATCCTATAACCACAGGGTCTTGTGCTGGGATCAGTGACAGAATAAATAGAAGAAATGCTTCTATGATGGCCAAATACTCCAACTGTGGTGAGGATGGAAGGATGTGGGAGAGACTGCTTTTAATCTCCTCAAGCTCCTTGGGGAATTACATACAGAGATACTCTCAGTGCTGTTAATGAGAGTGAAATGGTTTCAGACCCAATTGGACTGGAGTTGAAATCCCTTCTTTACCACTTGCTCACAGTAGAAGCATCATGAGGCAACCCTCTGAACCACAGACTCCTCATCCATCAAGTGAAGGTAGTGGCAGTACTGATTGAGAGGATTCTTGTGGGGATGGAATAAGATTACACAGATAAAACAGTCCCTTCAGTGGCTGGCATGCTGTCTAACATATTATTTATATTGCTATTTTAGAGAGCAATGTTATTTCTTTAATTTCACTTTTTGGATCATTTAATCCAAGTCTAATACAATCTTTCCAGAATTTTCCTGTGCTAGTGAGTAGGATCTGTGGAGGAAACTCATGGACAGTGAGGCAAATCCCTCTCTTTCCTCCTTTCTGGTCTCTAGAAGTAGTCCAGTGAGATCTCAGTGGCTATTGTCTCATCAACTGTACTTGCCAGAGTTGGTATGAATGAAATAATCTTTTAACTGATAATAACCACATCTTAGGTGGGCAAATACCACAATTATTTTTGTGATTTGAAAATTCTTTTGAAATAGCAATGAAAAGATGTTGCCCAGATCTTCCCCCTTGGAAGAATTCCAACCAGAACACACGGTCATTGGCTATTGTGACAGTTTGTGAGGTCTTGGGAAAATGCTGTTGAGATGGCCATGCAGTAAAGCAGTGTTCTCAGTTTTTAAAAGATCCCTGCCTTCCAAGAATGTATGAGCTACCAGTGTCGATTGACCCAAGACATAGTTACATAGAATAAATAAAACCCAGATCTGTGAATCTCCACCAGTCTGAGGGTAGACTGACGGGTAAGAGCACACTTACAAAGGAGAGAATGTGATTTGCACTCTTGGAACTCAGCTTTGAAGTGGAAGGTTTTGGTGTTTTTGCTGTACATCTGGCAAATGTTTGTTGAGAGTGTGAATCACTTTGTAGATCTTCTCAGAAGGGCGTTGTTTCTGTTTCCTGTGCTCCCAGGTTGCAAGTGCTAAGCAGTGTTTCTGGCTAAATGCCAGCTTTGGAAAATCACTTCTATGTAGATCAATTGTTCTTCTCTCCTAGTCTGCCTCATCCCCTTTTCTTGTTCCCAGAAATTTTTACATTGTTTCACATATTGCAGAGCCTAATAACTTGGAATAAATAAATATTAACAAAGTTTAAATCTTCAACATCTGTGTCCCTAACACACACACACACACACACACATACTCACACGTATATACAGATTGGGTATATATGTATATGCAGCATACATAAATGCACATCTAGCTACATATGTTTTTATCTCATAAACTTGGTAAAGAGTTTGTTAGTAAAAAACTTGAATTTGAAAGTAGTTTAATAAAAATTAATGTCTTGCATTTGTGGCCTAAGAGTCATTTTAACTACATAACTTGATAAAGAAATATTCTTGGCTGCAAGTAAAAGTCAATACATCTATCAGGAGTGAAAATGTTGGTTTGTCTTTTGTAAAAGCAAACTCCAGTAGTGAGCAACTACTTAAAAGCTTCAGATAAAATATCACATTGCTTTTAGCCTCGTGATTTCAAAATGGCCGCAGAAAGGCCGTGATTTCATCATGCCCTCATTACATCAGTATCTTGCATCCTGTCCATGTTCTAAGTTCACCAAGGCTTAGTAGAGAGGAGCAAAGCCCAAAGATGTGTGCCAGCTGAGTCCATTTATTTTATTAGAAAAGTGATATTTTTCCTTAATACTCAACTCAGTTGACTTCCAGTTATGCCTTATTGACCAGCACTCTCTAAAACCCATTAGCTGAAACGCTGCTAGAAAGAGAAATAGAATGTAATTTGTTGACTGAATTAGCTCACTGACTGTGTTTGTCACATGTCCCAAGAGATAGTAAAGAAGAAAAAGGCATTTTTAAAAATAATTGGGTGAACAAGTTATAAAATGGATCTTAAATATGCATACATGTACACATATATATTTGCATACATATGTATGCATAAACACACATATAAATACATATACATACATTCATACCAGGTTCTTGTATTCAGGTTTCAAAGAAATGAAGCAAAACCTTAGCAAAAACTTTGTCAATCCAGAAGCAGAAATGTGCCAAATAGAATGTTCAGCTATAGCAATAATGACATTTAACTCTTTTCCCATCCCTTCTGGGGGTGAAAAGCTTGATAAACCTACTAATGCAATTAATGTTTTCTTTATTTAATTCTGAAATAAATAGTTTAGTTCAATTCAGGGAATGTTTATGAGCTGTTTGCTAAGTTCCAAGCACAATGCTAGATGTGCAGCTATGAATCCTGGCATATGCTACCGCGTGGATGAACCTGAAAACATTATGTTCAGTGAAATAAGTGAGACACAGAGAGGAATGTTTCCATTTATTTGAGGTACCTACAGAAATCACATTTTGGGAGAGACAAAAGGTAAATTAGGGGTACCAGGGATGGGCAAGAGAAGGAATGGTGCATTTTACTGTAATGTGTACAACATTTCAGTTTAGGATGATAATGTAACTTTAGAGACAAATGGCTGTGATGGTTGATGAGTGATGTGATTGGACTTAATGTCTATAAATTGTACACTTAAAGTGGATAAAATGGTGATTTTTATGTTTCTTATATTTGCCACAAAAAACATAAAAAACACAAGCAAAGGGAAAAAATGCAAAGTGCTTGCCATCAAGGAGCTTATACCTGGATGTGTAGTGGGAGAATTACAACTACTTATATTAGACCAGATGGAGCATGACAAATAGCCCAATATGGAAAAATATCTGTAGGTATCAACAGATCAAAAGATCATATTTGATCAACCAAATGAGGGAATTCCTTACCACTTCTAAGCCATTTACTGATTTCAAGTGTATCTTGTTGACTAATGGCCAGGGAGGATGGAGCAAAGTAGCAGGAAGTTCATGCCATTTCTAAAGGGGGATGAGAGTGGAGTCCTTTGTCTGGAACATGGAGTATGGAATATAAACAGAAAAGGCATAGACTGGAAAGTTTAGTTTGGATAACAAATGAATATTAAATGCTCTATGCAATTAATTATATAGCTAGAAACTACTGAAGGGCTAGGGAGCAGGATGTTGTTATACTCGGTATTGTTATAAGAGATTGTTGTAAAACCTGGGTGAAAAAAAGTATAAGAAAGAATTATAGACAAGGAAGGGTAACCCTTTTCAATTTTCAGTCTGTTTATACTGTGTCACAGGGTTTTTGCTGCTCTCCCTTCACTACAGTAGAGTTGACCTATGACATAGTATAAGTTTAAGTCGAACTACATGATTATTTGATACATGTATATTGCTAATGGTAACTGCATTAGGTTGGTTAACACATTCATTATTGTCATAATCACTTTGCATTATATGTGTGTATATAGACATGTATTTACATACAATGGTAGCATTTAAGTCCTATTCTCTTAGCAAGGTGCAGATAAATAAGTGTTAACTACAGTCACCATGAGGAATATTAGATTCCCTAGAACTTGTTTGTTGTTTAGCGATAGTTTTTATCCTTTCACCAACATTTCCCTTACCCCACAACCCCTGATAACTACCATATGAGTTTAGTGTTGGAGAGACTCCATGTAAATGAGATCATACACTGTATGCCTTTCTCTCTCTAACTTACTTCACTTAGCATAACGCCCTCAAGTACCATCCATATTGTCACAAAAGACAGGGTTTTCTTTTTAATAGCTGAACAGTATTCTACTGTGTGTGTGTGTGCTACCATTTTCTTTTTCTATTCATCCCTCTTGATGAAGAGGTTGTTTCCATGTCTTGGATATTGTGACTAGTGCTAAAAATAACATGGAGATGAAGATAACGCTTAGAGTAGTCTTTGCCGGGCCTTCCCTAGCGGCTCAGAGGGTTGAGCGCCGCTCTGTGAGGCATCTGTGGCACCGCAGCGGAGTTCGAGCCCCAGCCAGGGAGGGGACCCACATGGAGAGGCAGGCCTCTCTTGCCTCGCCCACTGCTCCCCTCACCAGTGTATTTCGGTCGATCTGCCTGTTCTGCTCCCACTCTGTCTCTGGTGAATCCTCTCACCATCCACAACTCTGGCCTGTACCCCAGCTCTTGTATACAGAAATACGTAAATCTTAAAAACAAACAAACAAACAAAAAAAACGTAGAGTAGTCTTTGCTCCCTTCTCCGATATTATTTGACCATATATAGATGGTTTTCTTCTGGGCTCTCAGTTTGATTTATTCTATTAGTGGCATTGATTCCAGTACCACATTTTTTAATTATTATTATTGTATTGATTATATTTAAGAAAAACACAAAAACTAAGTTCTTAGGATTGTTTTGCCTATTCAGGTTATTATATGGCTTCATATTAATTTTCGGTTTCTATTTCTATGAAAAATGTCGTGCAATTTAGATAGGGATTACAGTGAATCTGTAGGTTGATTTGGGCAATGTGAACATTTTAAAATTATTCTTTCAACTCACAAAAACAGGATATCTTAAAATTAATTTTCATCTTTCATAAACTTTTTTATTAGTGTCTTAGAGTTTTCAGTATACAGACCTTTCACTTCCTTAGTTAAATTTATGCCAAGTATATTGTTATTTTATGTGGTTATAATTAGGATTGTTTGCTTTATTTTTCTTTCGGTTGTATTCTTGGTGGTGTGTAAGAAATACAACTGAGTTTTATATGTTAAATTTATATGCTACAGAGGTACTGAATTTAAGTGCTAGTTCTAAAAGTTTTGTCATCTCTTTAAATGCAGCACAAAGTAAATATTCTCACTGTTTGAAACACTTAATTACAGTTAAAGAAGATCTTAATAATTGTGTCAAAGAATGGCTTCCCTGACGGTGCAGGGGTTAAAGTCTTAACATTGTCAATCAATCTGTTGCCAGCTACTGCTAAGACCTGAGTTAGATCTCTAGCCAGGGAGCTGACCCACATGGTGCAGCAGACCTCTCCTGTTTTGCCCTCTGCTGCACTCAGCAGTGTATTTTAGTAGATCCTCCTGTTCTGCTCCCCACTTTGCTCTGGTGAATCCTCTCACACCACTCCCCCCTACCCCTCCTCTAGCCTATATTCTAGTTCTAGTATGTATGCATTTTAAAAAAGTGTCAAAAAATCACAAGTATTGCAGTGGACTCCAAACTGAAAATAAATAAATAAATGCAAATACTGAAATAAATACATGAATAGTTATTGAAACTTCATAATAGTCAAAATTTGGAAGTTATGAAGATCTCTTTTGACTGGTAAATTATAAACTGATATAGCCAGACAGTAGACTATTACAGTGATAAAAAGTAATGAACTGTAATGACATGGAAAAAAAAAACAGGACTCTAATATGTGCTTAACATTTGTAATCGGTGTAATATTGTGGTACAGAATATTGATAGTGAGGAAGACCATGTTTATTCATGTGTGTGTGTGTGTGTGTGTGGCCTGGGGGAATATTGAGAGTCTACATTTTATGTACAATTTTGCCATGAACCTTAAATGCTCTAAAAATTAAAGTTTATTAAAATAGTTCTGTATGAGATATTAATAAGTTAGTCTCCAGAATGTTATAAATTGTTAAAAATGTTATTTTCTATCATAGAGGATTGGCACATGTTAGCAAGATGTTAAAATAAAAGTAAAAGCTGTTATGTTTATACCTATTATGTAGATACTTTATCCACCAGGACTGCCTGGATTTCTAGCTTTTGGGTCTAAAGTGTAACATTTGTCTGAAGTGTGGAGAATTTTAGAAAGATGCAACTTTTCCTCATGAGATCATATGGGATGTTGTGTTTCGTACAGAGCTACAGGGTGGAATACTGCTTTAGTTTTCTGCTGCTTTTTTAAATCCAATGCATGCTTTGTAGAGAAAAGATACAGTAGGTAGACTTTTCATTTAAATAGTGATAATCACTTTAGAGTCATCAAAGATCTTGGATGACATCCTTGGGGAGTTCTGACAATATTAGGGATAGAAA
The DNA here is from genome assembly GCA_019455555.1 of Galemys pyrenaicus. Classification (NCBI taxonomy): domain Eukaryota; kingdom Metazoa; phylum Chordata; class Mammalia; order Eulipotyphla; family Talpidae; genus Galemys; species Galemys pyrenaicus. Next base: position 11,434,067 of record JAGFMF010011681.1, read on the forward strand.
TCTACCTTCCTTTCAAATACTGCTGATAAGGATAAATGAACTTGATTTTTTTTTTCTTTAAACTTTGTTAAAAAGAGAAGCTCTTTTTACAGAAAGGACTGTCAGTGCTGAGGTTTTATCCTCTTTGGTGTTCAGACAACAGCTACAGTTCTTTTCTATCTCACGGTCATGGTAGAATGGTTAACTTTCTAAAAACAGAAAAGGAAGGATTGCCTCAAATTAAAGAAACACAGCTTTGAACAAGTTGTCTCAGAGTAAAGCATTTTAAATGTCAAGAATGTTAGCAAAGCTTCTGATCCTGTAATTTAGATAACAGCACAGACACCAAGTTGGTGCTAGTGAGATGTGGATGATGTCCACCTTTGGAGTACTTTATTTCATGCCTCTTGTGGACTTTCTGTGCTGACAATGGCCAAGAAGCACTTAGCCATATACTGAAGGTTTAGCTTTTGGATATGTGCCTGAAAATATAGTAAATGCTCTAGCCTTCAGATCATAAGAGGTGGGTATATAGGGGAAAATAAAACATTCTAATGAAGAAGGAGCTTATTTAGAGGATCTTTATCAAGAGTTCAAGGTAGTATGGAAGAATTCAGTAAAACCAAATTAACCCAAATACTTAACCAACTCAATCAGCTACCTTTAAAATAAGTCAAACTATTTTGAGGCTTGTGTCCAGTTTTGTTTTGTTTTGTTTTTTTTATTTTCAGCAGAGTACTATTTTCAATAGATGTTCCTTGAATGAACAGATTAAGCAGGGATGTAGGTAATTTTTATAAAGTCATAAGCCAAAAATATGAGTAAAATTGTAGTTATGAGATACGTTTGACTGTTTTTTCACTTTCTAATGGTGATGGCAGTTAGTAAACCATATCAATCTCTTCAGATAGAGATCTTCAAACTGTTTTCCCATTGCATTTGAAACCATTATTCAGTAAAAGTAGAACTAGTCCAAGTTTGAAAAAATTTTAGAGACCTCTCTTATATGATCCTTTCTGTCCGCAAAATGCAGCATCTTTACTAATTTGAACATGGAATTTGATTTTATGTTTTCACTGGAGCAATAGTGTCCCACACAAAGTGCTCAGATTTCAAGTTGAAGGAGAATTCAGATGGAAACCTATGATGATGAGTTAGTTTATTGGCACAGCAGTTCCATACCGAGGCAGGCACAACACATGTTGGCATCGTGTAATATCAATAGCTATCTGCTAATCCTGGTTATCTGAGCTGGGGCAAAGTTAATATAAGACTTGTAAAAACCATACCTTCAGTTTTAGGGCCAATTCATTGTGGGACTTAATGGAAAGCCAGACTTAACGAAACAATGGGATTTCTAGAAAGAATTTCCAGTGAAATTGTTTCTAGGGCAGTATCATGAACAGCATAAATTCTTTCTTTTCCTAAGAGTTACTGGTCTCATGTCAATATTTAGTGCTTACTCAGAGCAGAACACATGGAGAATCTGCTATTACTTCAAGTTGAGGTGTGAATGAGGGAATCCATGTATGTAATATCTAAATCAGACTGAGACCACCTGAATAGCCAACTTTATCATCTTCCCATCACCCTGAGCTGGGTAAAAGCTAATCTAGGAATTATAAGAAGCACACCTCCACTACAAGGCCCAGTCTTTTGTGGAACTCACTGAAAATTCAGTCTTAATGAAACAATGAGATTTCTAGAAAAAAATTCCAGAGCTATTGAAATTGTTTCTAGAGCAATCCCATGGACACTATAATTTAGCTGGGAAGCCATGGTAAAGTGGAACACTGGTTTGCAAAAAGCAATTTTGTATTTCTCTTCTCATTTTGCAATTATTAAAATGTGATTATATATATGAGATCAAAAGAATCTATTAATAAAGAAACATATTCTTCACCTTGCTTCTTACCCAAGAACATAATATATAATCAATTTTTTAAAAGTATATAAATCTATCCCAGTGATAGTGCTGTGTATTTCTCAAATTATTCAGTGATTTTCCTTTATCCCACATAAAACTTCTTGGTAATAGAAATTGGACTTATGTTCCTTTTCTATTGGTGTAAGTCTGTATCTGTTATTAACTTTCTTCTCAACTGGTTTGTGCAGTATCATTTTGGAGAGGATCTGATTCAAAGACATGAAGGTGTAGTAAAGAGAACCATGTCCTGGTTATTAAGAAGGGTGACATACAGTTGTGGTTCCCAGAGCTCCCATGATGAAAATAGTCTCTGTTTATTTCAAATCCACTGCAGGTGATATGTTTGTAAGGTATAAAAGCAGACACTTGGATGTAGTGACGATAACAATGATCTAAAATGTTGAGTTTTTATTTTCTATATCTGTCATTGACCTTGTTGCCACCTTGTCATAGTTTGTGGGTTGCACAAATCCTCAGAGCATGCTTTGAGTAATGCTGATTTGGAGTACTCTTTTGTTTGTGTTTGGTGCAGTGATTTTACTTCCTAGAAAAATTTTTACCTTTTATAAAATGAAGTAGGAACACACAAGATTATTATTGAAATACTAATTCTATGATTATTTTGATATGTTTTATTTTTATTAGTTAAGAGAAAATTATCATATGCACAGTATCTGATATAAATGGCTTTTGGAAGACCCTTATATAAACAAATGAGCATATTTTAGCTAAGGATTTACAGATGGTATTTTTGCAGAGTTGTCACTTAATTGCAACACTAAAGTCCAGCAGCTCTGGACTTTCTAGTGATAACCGCCCCCATTATACCCCCTGCAGTCCCCAGACTACTCCAGCAAATAAAATGATGATGATTTGGCAGGTAAAATCTGAGTGATAAATCTGCAATTTGCTTCACTAACAGATGTGAGGATTGAGTTACAGTAAGTCAGTGTTGAAGATGGCAAACTATCAGTGATCTAGACATATTAGCTTCCTCTTCTTTCCCAATACTTACAGTAAGAAGAAAATACTCCCAAAATAACAGCAACAATGTAGCTGCAAAATATATGAAATATTGTAGTCTTGGGTAGGTATTTAATGCTTATAGTACTAACCTCTTACCCCACCCTCTATGAATTTTAATCAATGGCAATAAAATCAGAGTTGGAAGAAAACATTTATTTAGATTTAAAAGTTGTAATAACTTCAGATACTTGATTGTGCTTAGTCATTTTGTGTCCAGGGTTTATGTTTTTAGATTGAATTTGAGTTTCAGACCAAAGTAGAAGATTTCAGAAATTTGCTTAAAATTCTACTTAAAAGTTGAGTGTTCATCAGTACATTTATTGGATGTTTTCCAGCACTTCCTGAAAATTCAATATTGTAAAAATGTTTTTCAAGTAGACACTACAGATAAATTATGGTTTATATTTGGGGGTATTAACTTCCAGACATTGAGTAACTTCCAGACTATTGTATATGCCTATGATAAAGATAAATCACAGAAAAAATTTTGGCTAAGTAAGGCTTTCCAGAATGCATCATCCATGAGTGTCTATGGAAAGAATCCCTGCCAATACTTCTAACTCCATAAATATTCTGCTCTACTTTTTATTGGTTTGTGGCAAATCAAGTGATATAATTTTCATAAGCATTGCTAACCTATGATATATTGCAAGTGCCATTTCCACACACATGTTCATAATGTGTCTTGGATGAGATAGAAAGAGGGTACATTAATTAGATGAATGAGTCATATAGACATGTGCACACACACACTCTTGTTTAAATGCATCTTGCTTAACTCAAACTACAAATTGTATGACTATTGAGTTGTGTGTGCCTTTTGCTCTTTACAGCAGTAAGGAAAGTCCAGCCATTTCATCTATATTTTCAATCTCTCAAAATGTATCTCATGACCTACTGATTAATATCAACATTATACTTTGTTCTTCTGGCTTTCTGATTTGCAACTGTTGGAAAGAGGTGAAGATATTACACAACTTTTGAACATCTTTGCCATCTTGAAAGAGGTGTATTCAATTAGTTCAGCTAAAACAATACTTGAATATCCCCACAAAAATTCTAACAGACGACAGACATGATTTTTTCTGCTGCATATCCTTGTAGTTGTGTGTTAAAAAAAAAAAGATGTAATTTTTAGACTATCTTCCAGAGAAATGCAAATAAACACTCAGATTCTGTTTAACAAACCTTCAAGTTACACTGTCAGTCATTGTGATGTTTGCCTAGAGGCAAATTAAAGTAGATATCTTTGGTGAATTTCTAAAGGAGACAGTCATTCAGCATTGTGATCATCTTGATGCGTTAAACAGTTGTGGCTCACAGTTATGCTATCTTCAAATTCATTCTGTTCAGTCTGACCTTAAGATAATGTAAAAAAGCAATTAGTTTTAAACAGTAGGAGTGCCATCAGTGTGAAAGAAACAAATTACACTGTGGGGTGATATTTTTAGTGATTTTTAAGGAGATTATTAAAAATGAAATCTGCACTAGGCACTGTGATTGTAATCTTTAAAACTGACACAGAGCACTGCATTCTTTACAAAGAGCTATACTCCCTAAATGACAATTCTAGCCTGTTTCTGTGCCCTAATGAAAGGTGGTCTGGTTCATTAAGCCTCATTACCACTCCCCCTAAATAATCAAGCCCAAATATTCCTTACGCATCATTTGTCAAATCCATCCCCTTTGCCCTGCCATTCAGTATTTCAGCAAATATTTATTTATATATGTATCATGAGCTCAAACTGGCCTGGGCATGAGAAGCTATTGTTTATTACCTTTAACTAGACCCTTAATTGTATTTTTAAACAAATTTTATCTGTTTGCTCACAAACATGCATACTTATATATTAATAATCTTTGTTAAACTGAAATTAATGTTTTGTTGATTGTCTAAGTCTCCTTAGGAATAGTACATTCTTACTCTAGTCCTTTGAAATTCTCCTTTTTTATTATTTAAGTTGTGGAGCTATAGCAAAAATTGCCAGAATTAAACTTAAGGATCAAATTTGCTGTATTTCCATTGCTGACCTATATATCTAGGTTTTGAATTCAAGAAGACATGCCCTTGCTGTTAGAAGCTGATCACCATTTAAAAATCATATTTATGGAACTTAGATACATGCTGATCAAAGAGACCTGTGGTGAATAGGGCTTTGGCTGTCACGTGCAGAAGCTGTCTGGTACATTTTGTCTAACCAGCATAGATCCCGATGCAGTTCAATAATAAATGTATGACAAGAACAATACAAAGGATAACAATGACTAACAATTATTATGCACTTGCTTGGAACCAGAACCATTATAAGTGGTTTACATCTGCTTATTTCTCTCAGTCATCACAACAGAACTAGGTCTGCTCTACTGTTATCCTTAATTTTTAGGCATGGAAACTGAGACTTAGAGAAGTTCAATGACTTCTTCAAGGTCATTTGTCCTTGAAAGATCATGTATGCCAACCATGGATATTTCCAGGCTCCCCATACTTTACCACTGTGCTTTATGGCTGAATTTTAGGGGTAATTTTGCTCACTAATATGCTTATTACAATTTGATTAAAATATACATAGTTAAAGGATCTTGGAATAGACAGATACAATATACTTATGATTTAAATATGCAGCTAAAGAATCTTGAAATAAGCTTGTACAGTATTCTTATTTAAATGTGATTATGTAGAGGCAAACCCCTTTGGAGAATGATTTCAGGGTTAAGCCCTTTAACCAGTTGCTTAAACATTTCTACAACTTCCTTTCTCTTCATGAGAGGAATTTAAGTTACACTTGAGCATACACTACTTTTCCGTCCTAACTCTTAGCTCTGTTTTCCTTACTGAGTACAAATCAGAATCACCAAAGCTAATCTGGGTAAATCAACATCAAGACATTAGATTTGTGAAATTATTTTTGCATAAATACTCTAACTTATATAATAATTGTGCAATTCACATTATTAATGGAAATTAAATTAGTGACTACATATTAATATCTTCAAGAGGCATCACAGAACTTAGTCAAAAACGCAACCATACAAAGTGAGGTTTTGAAAACAGAGTAAATAAAATATTTCTGTTTAGTGTGCATCAAAATTAGAGAATTATTTTGACTTAAATTGTGCTTCAATTTTTCTCTTTTCACATCCCTAAATAGTTTCAGACATAATTGTTTAGCTCCTTTAATATAGCTGTCATATTAATTAGCTCACATGATCAGGATTTGGTTCAGATAACAAGAAAATACATGTGGGGTGTTTTTGACAGATAGGTTAAAATAACATGTTTTAAGGGAAGAATATTTAAGAGAAGAATATAGCATGTACAGCCAGTCTGGACTCTAAGACCAACTCTGCCGCATGCCAACTGTGTACTTATTCTATGCTTCAGTTTCTCATCTGTAAAATTTTTAGGAGTGTGTATGACATACTGTAAATATTATGAAATTGATAGCTTAGAGAAAGGGAAAACTCTTAGGTTCAATAAATAACCATAACCTTATGCTTGGTACTTAATCGGTACAGAATTAACATTTATATTTAAATTACCTTATAACCTTAGGGAAATTTTATATGTCAGTGGGTCTAGACCTCTGGTTCTCCAATGTCCTCAAAATACATTTTATTTTTATTTCTTGTCTCTCTAAATTGTTGAATGACCTTACATCAGCAGACCCTAGCTATTTCTAAAAGCATATGTGGCATTATATTTTAGGGTCACTATAGCAAATAATTCCTTTTCTTTATATTCAATACAAAGTTAAAGAATCTACATCAAAATGCGCAGCTATGATGAAGCAGAGCTGGAAGTCATCTTCACAATGTTTTGTTAGCTGGAGAAGTCACACATACATATGAATAAGTAAAAATTAAATGCCTCTGAATACTATTAGGACTTGCTTCACCCATAGAAGGAGGGAGATTTCAGTATTTGTCTTTTATTGGGATGGAAATGTTTCTAGTTTAATCTTACACTGAACTGCTTTAGGCTGTAAGTCAGAGGAGGGGAGGAGGAGTGCAGCCTTGGGGGGCGGGGGTGGGAAGGTGGAGGGGAAGTGCCACCATAAAATGTATAGCCTCCTAACAGATATCACCTACAACATGAACAAATGCAAGCAGGCATCAGTCATGAAGTTATATCTTCTATAAGACTCCCCTTGGCCTCTCACAAGTCCTTGACACACACCTGTGTCACTGACAGCTACTATGCAAATTCTCTAAAAGCTCCATTAGGCTGGTCCAGGCAAAGGAAGCCCATCTGTCAGTTCTGTGACACTTTCCCTCTTGGATCCTCACATGGGAATTTGTCCTTGAGACACCCAGATGGAGGAGTCTGTGCCAGTGTTGGGTACCACCAACCTTGAAAGGAGTTGTCACATCTGTTCTTTTTATTGACTTTAATATTTGATCTCCTCTTCCCCCAACTCCCCAAGAATAGTTTTAAAACTAAAATGTCAATGTATGGTACAGCTCTTTATCCTCAATAAAAATCACACGTTAGCTTTTAATTGCAGAAGATGAAATATGATAAGTCCTTTCTTTGGTAAATTATGGTATTCACTGGGTGATTTTCAATACCGTGTGTGTGGTCTGGTCTTCACAGGACAGAACACACAATTTCAAATTAGCTGGAACTTGTCAGCTGTTGCTGATAGCTTGGAAGGTTTTGGAAAAGACAGTGGTGTGGCATTATTTTACAGGCTTGCTTATTAAAGGCATTTATTGGAAATGATTTCATGGTTCCTATTCACACTTCCTTCATTTAAAAAAAATAGATAATAAAATAATTGCATGTAAGCAACTGGAAGAGATGTCCCACCTCCTTTTTGTTGATAGTTTTATGGCTGGACCAACATTTCTTCCCCATCTCAGGTTAGAAAAGCTAGAGTAGCAGTACTAATGCAATCAGAAGAGCATCCATGCCTTTGATAATTGCTCTTTGCTCATCATAAGCAGACTTATTTCATCCATCTGATGGCAAAAGCTCCACTCATATTTCATTCTAAAAGAAGGTGTGGTGCCATGAAAGCAATCAGGGTCTCACCACAAGGGGAAAGGATACATTAAGGATCAGAAAATAGTTTGTGGAAAAGTACACTCTTAATTTTCACGTGGAACCAGAGAGCTTGTATTCCTCTTTTGAAGAGTTCTCAAGTTCATGGGAAACAAAGTCTGCATGAATGGGGAAGGTTTGCAACAGGACAGGAGTGATTCTTTTGAACATTTTGGCAACTAAATGGTTCATAATTTTATCACATTAGAACCTGTTTTCTAATTTTCAGGATAAGATCCAAAAGACACATTGTTGTTATTGACAGAACTTCCAAACTAGTTATTATTTGCTAATAATGTTGTGTTAAAAGTCTGAGCAGAGTGTCTTGCCAGAGAGAAAGTAAAACTTTTATGCCCAACGGTGTTTGGATGAGCAAGATAATTATACCCTTGTCCACAGCAGATGCTCTGTTCTGTGCTTTGGCAGTTTCCTTGTTCAGTGTGCAAATAGTTTTCTCTACTAAAGTTGGTGGCTATTTGCTACAATTATATTTCTTTTCCAGAAAAGAATGGAACTTTTCCATCACCACTTGCAAACAGCAACTGAATTGATTGGGATTTTTATTGTTTCAAACACATACACGGATTTATGGGAAGCAAAAAGAAAAGCAGATGCAGTCCCCATGTCTATCAAAGAATGTGACACTAAGAAGCGATTCACCAAGATAGCAATGCAAAACTACATTGTAACCCTTGCTCCTCTATCTTTATTAAAATATGATAAAAGTAAAGTCTCAATGTTGATGGGCAAATATATGTGAAAATCAAACATGTATCAGTTTACTTTATAATAGAAAGACCTTGATTTACATGTTCTTGCAAAAATCTACAGGTGCTCTCCATGACTGTACCTCTGTAACAGGCAAAATTCACCTTAAGACTCTAGGGGATATTTTCCTTACATACTTTTTATATCGGGAGGGGCGATGAGCACATTTCCACTGTGGGAAGGATGCAGAAGGGTAGATGTGCCTGGGTGTATGTGACTAGAGAAAATAGACAGTGCAGGTGCCTTGAGGGGAAAATGTTAGGCGAAAGGAAGAAAGAGAAGAACCATCTCCCTAATGGATTTTTGTCTCCCAGTCTAAGGGACAGGTCCAGTACATCCCATGGCCATGCTCCTTGACTAATCGTAAGCCACTATGCTTACTTCTTTGGGGTGACCCTGCTGCTATAGTTGTGTCTGGAAGCAGGAGGCTGGCAGGTGTTGGGCAGGGAGCTGCAGAAGGAGAAAGGAGAGCTGGATTTCCCATGGCTCCCTTCTTCTGTTGTTACCACAGGCCTTTGCCAGTGCAAAGGCAAGTTTAACTTCTCTTCAAGCCTCCCTGTATTCACAACCACATAATGCAACATACATTTATCTAATAAAACTAAGACTATAATTGGGGGTTTGGGTTCTGGCTTATCCCTGGATATCCCAAGAATAATCATTGTTGACAAGAATTTTATGGTAAAATTTAACATTCAGCAAATGATTAAGTACCAACTGAAATATTTGTCTTAAGTCTATAAGCAAGGGCTGAGAATAAGAGGAGGGCTTTCTTGATGCCTTATGCTGCACTCCCCAGCACACCAAAAGTGAAATAACTACTGAAGGGCAAAATATTGCACAAAATATTTATCACTGGCAGAGGCATGGAGAAAATATCCCCTAGAGTCTTAAGCAGAAGGAGATAAATCAACCCGTGATAAAGATTTCTTAGTGTAGCTGAAATTTGAGTCAGGATAGATATTTTTTACTACTGGGGAACCCATATAGAACAACCAGTCTGGATCAGGCGAGGAGGTCATAGATTCCTCTTCTACTGAATATGTTTTTAAGATAATTCTCAATTACCACTACTAGGTTAGTTGGCACAATAAGACTGGGTAGTCCTGTTGGAACATTAACATATTTTTTCATCTCTTTTTGGAGAACAGTCCCAGCTGAAAAATCAGAACACCTGTATAGTCTTGATAAGAATATCAGGTTATGATGCGTATTCATAGCCTAATAAAGATTTAGTAACTCAAATATTTATGAATATAAATGGAGCCGTGTGTAATAGTCATGTTGGCATCTCTTGAGATGCTATTAAAAAAATGGGAGTGAAGAGAACATGTACTAGAATTCAAGGTACATTCGGGTTTGTTGAGTTTAATGATAACTTTTATTTGCATGCACTTCAGGTCAGTTTTACTTAGGATATTCAGTGTTGGATTTGTGTCTCTTTTCAGCTAAAGAGTATTGAGTGCAGGGACTTTCACAGAACTTAATCACTCCTGAAAATTTCACATCCCAAGTTATAAATAACTGTTTCGATCCTGTGTCATGCTGGGGATGTCCTTCCTCTTAGAGTAATTGACTGCATTAGGGAGATGGTCCTTCTCTTTCTTCCTTTCGCCTAACATTTTCCCCTCAAGGCACCTGCACTGTCTATTTTCTCTAGTCACATACACCCAGGCACATCTACCCTTCTGCATCCTTCCCACAGTGGAAATGTGCTCATCGCCCCTCCCGATATAAAAAGTATGTAAGGAAGGAAATGTATGCTTCCTTTGAGACATATTAAAGTCAAGAGTCTACCTATATGTCCCACTGAGGTCTGATAGCTGACTCCCCTTTCCACTCCATGTTTTCTTTTTTTAAAATATTTTATTTAATTTATGCATATAAGCACTGGGTTATAGGCCAAAGGTGCGGGGGTGAGAGGATTCACCAGAGACAGAGTAGGGAACAGAACAGGCAGATAGACTGAAATACACTGCTGACGGGAGCTGCGGGTGAGGCAAGAGATGTCTGCTGCACCATATGGGTCCCCTCCTGGCTGGCAGCAGGGATCAAACTTGTGCTGTGGTAGTTGTGGTTTGCTTCATAATGTGTTAACCCGCTGAGCCATGGAGGAGGCCCTTCCATGTTTTATTTTCTAGGGATTACCACCAAGGTGAAAAACAAAACAAAGCAAAACTAGGTAGAACCAAAAATAAGGGAACCTCATTCTTTCTCAAGTAATTTAATTACTCAGAAATGCTTTTTGGCAAAACATAGTTTCTAGCATCTTTCATCTTCCTGCTATTTATCCATACTCTGTATTACCTCATTCATTAGTTCTGACAAGTGACTGTATTTGTATCACTGCCTGACAAATGTGTTGCATGTTTCAGTCTTAAAATATTCAACTCTGAGCTCAGCGCTGCATACTTGGGAGATGATGTTAAATCAGCCTCGGCGACACACCGCTGTCATCACGCCAAATAACTCAGGGAAAAAATGATAAGGGTATAAAGAGATCAATAAGGCATGAGAATCCATGCTTTCAAAAGTAAGGCAAAATATGAGAGAGACTATCAGTCAAGCATTGGGACGTAAATAAAACAAGAATATGCCATGTTTGGGACACTCTTAGGCTACAGTGGGCCATTATCTTGTGAGTAGTAAATTTCTCTTATGTTTGTCTAACTCCGTTAATACAGGTCATTTTAAAATATAGCCATAAGATTCACTGGCACATCGATCAGTCTGGCATTGCTCTTCCTTCCCTCCTAATAGAATAAAATGAGGTTCTGGCTGATGAATGCTGAGAAAGACAATTTCCAGACCATTTAAATGTGAGCAGTCATGATGGAATATTCTCTCTACTTAATGAAGAATTGTATAACTCACATCTTTGCAAATATGAATTATGCAAATCTATCTCTGCCCTTTGAGATATTATTTACCAGGACCCTCATAAGAGTTGTTGTGTTGGATTTTCTTGGTGGAAAACAAACAAATGTACATGTAGGCAATTTGGAAATGATATCTTTCATTGAGTTATTGGTATTCAGATGTACATTAGAAAGCAATAGCTTATCTTTTTCATCAAAGAGTTTTGTGTTATTCTAAATTTTCAAAATAAATGGCAAAAACTTGCAAACCCAAAATAGTAAAATCTAGGAATATTTGGAAATAGAATTGTATTTCTGTGTGAATGTTTGAGGAACCTTTATAAAAACAGTCCAGAATCAATCTGAATGTCAGTCTAAGAAAAGAGATCTTTAGGCTGTGAAGAACGTCTTGGAATTTTTTTAGACATAGGGATGAAGTGTGAAAATTATTTTTTGCTTTAGGAAGATAAAGCTTAAGGTTGCGTGCATGACAGATGGGAGTATTTTGACCTTGGGAAAAGGAAATACAATTTGGAGTTGGTTCCATCATTCCATATGGGGAGTGAAGTACTCCCTGACAAGAATAGAAGCTGTAGAAAGGGATTGGGAAGACAGATGTGAGAGAGACTGAGAGGGAAGCCTTAAGTAGGACTTGGTGCCTGTCAATGAGACATGACCATGAAAATAAAAACCAGATGTATTCAGATGGTAAGTTACAAATACTCAGTTGATCTGTAAAAAATGCCAGCTAAATTCAAGCTGAACATTCAAGGTATAATATACTGTGAAATGCTTGCTTGTGATCTAGGGTAATCCTCGGAGGTACAATGCAGCCGGTGGGAGATATGTCCAGAAAAGGACACAGAGGGTCAAGGGTTAAAATCACAACGTAGGTGGAATGAAGAGCAAATGAAAAAGTGTATGTGCAAATGAGCACACTGAGATCTTAATTCTGAAAATGGGAGATCACCTGCAAGTCTGAGGGAGAAATAGGATATAACTGCAAATGTGAATTGAAGATGGGGAAACATCAAATGTCCCAAAATAGATGACTGGGTCAAGAAGATGTGGTACATATAAATAATGGAATACTATTCAGAACCAAAAAACATAAACTCAGGCCATTTACAGCAACATGGATGGAGCCAGAGGGGATCGTGCTCAATGAAACAGTCAGAAGGAAAACAATTAAAAAAAATAGTCAAATGATTTTACTTACAGGAGGAATTTAGGGAAACCAAATATGGGGTAAAAATAACAACAACAACAATAATACAACAAAACTAGCAGGCAACTGTAAATAAGAGATATTCTGTGAGGGAAGGCAGAGGAAAATATGTCAAAACGGGAGAGAAGAGCACAAGGGAATATGGTAATGGTTCATGGGTGAACTGATGCTGGAAATTTTATAGAGAAAACACTATGATACAAAAGATATAAATAAAAAAATAAATTATGGGGTCTCCCTGGTGGTGCAAGGGGTTGAGCGCTGCACTTTGGGGCTTCCGCAGCTACTGCAGCACGAGTTCCATCCCCAGCCAGGAAGAAGACCCATATGGTGCAGCTGACCTCTCCTGCCTCGTCCGCTGCTCCCCTCAGCAGTGTATTTCAGTCGATCTGCCTGTTCTGCTCCCCACTCTGTCTCTGGTGAATCCTCTCACCCTCTTCCCCTCTGGCCTGTGCCCCAGCTCTTGTATGCACAAATAAGTAAAATCTTTAAAAAGATGAATAAGTTATGAAAATAAATTGCATTTAGGTGGCAGTAGCTTTATGAGCTACTAGAAACTGATAAGATTGAAGTTGAAGGGCTTACATTCTCCTTTTCTCCTGTCGTTTCAGTTACCCTACATCTGCTCTTATCATCTCAGTTTGTTTTCTTAAAAATGGCCGATGACCATTCAGATTATAGAAACTTAAGCCCCCACAAAAACCACACTTTCGTGTTCACATTGTCGTTTGAGTTTGAAAGATCTACAAAAGAAAGTAAATTTAATTATTATTTAATTTTAATTATGATTGGTAAAGACCCATGTCTTTTCTCTACGTTCATTTCCCATTTTCACTCTGCTTTTTCTCAGATGCAATGAATATTATGAGGTGTGGGATTCAGCCCAGGGGAAGTTAGGTGAGAGATGCGTTTGTCTGTCCGCATTAATGAGATACATGCGTGCCTTATCATTCATTAGCTGTTCCAGGGTAAGAATGGTTCCAAGAACTACCACTTCTCTGATTCCTGCATCCAAAAGGGGAAACAATCAAATTCATTCCATTTATTACCTTTGAGAACTCGGGTTATAAAACTTACTTGCGTCGCAGGGCTCGGCAGCAGGAACACCCTGTGTCAGGTTCTAATGGGACCGGAGTGTGGCATCTGCAGCCCCACGATAGACGTCTTTGGAAGTAGAAGATTTGCAACATCGAAAGCTAAAAGATTAATGTGTGCACATTTCTTCCTAATTTATTGTCCCCCTATTTACCATCTTAACAATTTATAAACCATTTGTGAGTTTTGAAGCAGAAGAAAAAACTGTTCCAAGCTATTAATTAAAAAGTCACATTTCTAACCACCACTACATGCAGACAGAATTACCTTCTTATTCTTTTACAGAAATTATGAAATTACTGCAATCAAAGAGTGGGCAGAACAAGAAAAAGAGGAAAAATTATTTTGAAAGTGTGTTGTCGAGATAGTGGTGTTATTTTTTAACATTTTTGATGCGTATGTTATCAGGTTTGTTTGTTTGTTTATTTATTTATGCATACAAGAGCTGGGGTACCGGCCAGAGTCCAGGGAGGTGAGAGGATCCACAAGAGACAGAGTGGGGAGCAGAACAGGCAGACTGACTGAAACACACTGCTGAGGGCAGCAGCGGGCAAGGCAGGAGAGGTGTGCTGCGCCATGCGGATCACCTCCCTGGTGGCATCAGGGATCGAACTCCTGTTGCAGTGGCTGCGGTTTACTTCATAGTGTGGTGCTTAACTCACTGTGCTACCAGGGAGGCCCCGTTACCAGTTTTCTTTTTTTTTTTTACTGATGGTTTATTACAACTTTATCATTCTTAATATATTCATTTTTATAGGTAAATTTCTATTTACTAATCCTAGGATAGGATTATCAATTGTGTCCACAGTAGAAACAGGTGATTTTAATTAGAGGTGTGTCCATCTGCCTCAATTGTCTTTCTCAAACTGCTGACATAGTATGCCATTGGTCTTGCCAGAAGCCATAGTACTGATTGAAAATGAGTGATTAGTGGAATCCAAGTAAATAAAAAGAAATGTGTGTTAGGTGCACACCTAATGTAGCAGGTGTAGGTTGAGTAGACAGGCTGGGGAATATTGTAAAACTCCAAATAGTGCTTCTCTGTCACCATTGTGTGTGTTGGGATTCCCTCTTCTACATGCCTAAACTGGGAGATTCTAGGCTTTAAGAGTTCTGCCTATGTGTAACTTACACTTAGAGAAGATTTGGTTTCCTCTTCTGAAATCAAAACAGCATCAGTGGACATATAACTTCATGAATCGAGAAATAATTTCCTATTCCCAAAACAGAGATTTAGTAGATTATTACTCACTTGAGTGAAAGTAACACACTGATAGGGAAAGTTCTGCGTGTCAGTCCCATCTCTCATTTGATTTTTATCTCTATTATTACTAATGTAATTTTCTCTGATTTCTTCAAACCGCAAGGAGAAACAATCAAATTCATTCCATTTATTACCTTTGAGAACTCCGGTTATAAAACTTGACCATTTCACTGTTCTATTCATTCTGGTACTTAAACAATCACTCCAAGTAGTAAAATATATATATTTTTTTATTATGAACAATGTAGTTCAAAATAATAGAAACAGACATTCTCATAAGAATTAGCATTGGACACAAGCACTCTTTTCTCATCGTTTTATAATGGTAAATATAGAGTATATTTTGGTTCATATCAGGTTCTTTATTTTGTTTTCTATCCTTTGAGTATATGTGCAGAGAACACTATAGTAATTTCACTTACCTAAACTAACTGTTCCTCTATTTTTGTTTCTTTCTGTCTTAAACGATAGTCATTTATTGTATCTCTTTTTAAAAAAGATTTATTTATTTATGCATACAAGAGCTAGGGTACAGACCAGAGGGGTGTGTGTGTGTGTGTGTGTGAGAGAGAAAGAGAGAAAGAGAGAGAGAGAGAGAGAGAGAGAGAGAAATCACCAGATAGAGTGGGGAGCAGAACAGGCAGATCTACTGAAATGCACTGCCAAGGGGAACTATGGGAGAGACAGGATTGGTCTGCTGGGCCATGTGGGTCAGCTCCCTGCTGGGGATCAAATTCCTGCTGCAGTGGCTGCTGAGAGCTTCATAGTGTTAAGACTTAACCCCTTGTGCTACCAGGGAGGCCCCATAGCAGATTGTATTTTATATTTAAAAAAATAAGTCCCTATGGTAGTATTTAGTTTTATATATTATTGTTGAGCTTACATGATGAATTCTAGTTATATGTTCTGTTATATGCATGTTTATAACATAGATTGAAATGTTATTGATTATTAGAGAACTAGAAGACTTTGGTCTTTCTGTGGTATAGTACAAATAGTCTGCTAATGAAATCTGGAAGAAATTCTTGACGTCATAAGCTTCACTATAATCGAAAATAAATACTCTATTTGCATAACTATAAGGAGCAATGATTCTAGGTTACTTTGCTGACCTGTATATGTCTTATAAACTTGTACAAGTTGTTTATCCATTATTTAAAAACATTTTAGACTCACACGATGTCGGATATAAATATAAAGGATAATGTAATACAAATAGATGTTCTTACATTATATATGGAAGTTAGTTAGTAAAGCTGTCAAATTAAATCCTTTAATTCCACAAGCTGTTAATTAGAAGCATTTCCTGAGTTAAGGTATCTTTATACAACTACTGATCGTTTGATTTAAAAAAAGCAGCTATATGTATCATTACTCCAGTAGTTATGCTATATTTTGTGCTTTGGTGATTAATGTCATAGTTCAGCTTTTTATGTTTGGCTGTCTCTGTTTTGATTCTAACTTAAGATGTAATCAAATTCATGGTGTTAATGATCTGCCCTGAAAGAGTTTAAAGCAGACCTTGAGTGTTTACGCTGAAAGGAATGATGACAACATGAAGTTACTTTCTTTAAAAGGAATTCTCTGGTGGTTAACAAACAGGGAAGTTCTCTCTCTTTTTTTTTTTCCACTTTTTTTTAATTAAAATATTTTAAAATTTACATATACTTGCCATTAATTGTAATCCCCATGTATTCCCCATCACCATCTCACCAGTGCACCATCACC
>JAGFMF010011681.1:11451033-11581954 GCA_019455555.1 Galemys pyrenaicus
GAATGAGTCTAGTTTTTCATTTCTGATTGCTGAGTAGTATTCCATCGTGTATATGTACCACAGCTTCCCGATCCACTCATCTGTTTTTGGGCATTTAGCAGGGTCGGGCCTGGTTAGTACTTGGATGGGAAGTTCTCTTTGAGTGCCATCTTTCTTCAAGACATTCTTCTGTTTCTTCTACTGCTCCTCCGTTAGGGGGTGGCTCACCACGCAAGTGGTGTGGACAATCACCCAAGCACTCTTCAGGGTGTCTGCTGGTTCTGTCTTCTGAGACAGAAATGAACTTTAATTTTATCTTCTTCAGGCACCTAAGCCTTCCCTACTGATGTGATCCCTCACAGCGGTCCATTGTCCTTGTTCTGAATGGAACAAGCACAGATGTTGCTTTTAGGGAAGCAAGGACATGGTCGCCCTTAAATATAAACTTAGTGATAATACTTTATAAAATCTTTCCATCTCTGTTTTTAAAGTTAGACATAGAATTACAAACTTAAGTAACACAGAAGGAAAGAAAATCATTTTATGAAATATTGGAGATGTGTAGTGAGTACTTTGGAGTGTATAAGTGGGTGACTATCCTATTTTGATGCTATAGCTATTTGTTACTGTTGCCCTAGGGCATCTATCATACAACTTGTTAGAAATTAGAGAGATAATTAAACTGAAAAAAAGCAATTTAGGCAACTGTTTACACACAACATTTTGCCGGGCAACAATTTTTGAAAACCTAATTATTTTTTAGAGTTAGAAGCTATGGAATTGTAATAGTTTAACTGTGTTATTTAACCAATAATGTTTTCCATTGGCAATATGAACTGTCTTATCTGAATGAGTACTTTCACAATTCATGGATATCTTCTCAGAAATTGTATATTGTAAGAATGGCTTCTCTCATGAAAGTTTAAAATCATTTTACTTTGAATGGAGAGATTTTAAACCAAAAAGCCAATGTTTGGTAGAACTTTCAATAGACCAGCCATTATATACCTCTTATTCAAAAGAACATGAGTACTTAGATAAGAACACAAAATGACATACACATACAATAGAGATATAACATTATGGATGCAAAGTATTGTAAAAATGTGTTAGGGTTTGTGTAATGCTAACAGCTCATAGTTACAGAACACTTACTGTGTGTCAGATTTTATTCTCCAGTCTTCGCACAAATCACTCATTTGAATGGATTTGTTAAATCTTCTACTACTTCTCAGTTTTTCAGATGAGAAATCTGAGGCAAAATAGGTTAGACAGTTTTCTCAATCACCACATGGGCAGTAAGTGAGAAAGTGGGACTTGAACCAGTGTGGTGTGGTTTCAGGGTGTATATTCTTAGTCTTCATGCAATAGCAATAACTTCTGGAGCCTTGGAGAGTCTCTCAGCCAAGGGCAAATATCCCTTCTTTACCACGTCCTGAAAGCCTAATTGCTTATTTGAAAGGGAGAAGAGTAACTTAAAGAAAGAAAAGGAAGACCATTTTATTTTTGGAGATAGCTCTTTCTACTAATTATGGAGAGTAAACTAGAGAAAACAGGATTTCCAGTAATCATACAACCAAGTAGATGCCCCAGAAACTGGGTTTGTCTATACTATTTTGGAAATTTTCTAAGAAAAATGACAGGTTGACTTAAAAAAATACCAAAAAAAAGGTTAACCTCATAGAGATTAGTAGTTATGATAAATAAAAGTTTTAATGTCCAAATATCTTATGAATTTTGTATTTAAGTTGTAATAAATGTTATTATCATGTAAAATACCTATTCGTTTTATTATCAAATCAATTTCTTTTTTTCTTGAGCATGTCTATTTGTCATTATCATCTCATGCTCCAAAACACAATAAGTATTAAAAAAATATATTTACAGAAAATTATCTGTGCAACTGCTTCTCCCAGTTTTTATAATTAAGTAGTTATTTTGCATATATTAATTGCTATCACACTTTTGATCTGTGCTCCTACTTTGTCTTCTTGAAATTATTGTGTTTTATAGCCCAGATTTCATAGATTCAGAACTTCAGAAGCATAGATTTTGTTCCCATTTAATTTTGCTATATCAATAAAATATGAATGAACTAGCTAATAAAACAACACATATTTAATGTCATAGGATATTGGTTATTTATAAATTTGCTGAATTGCCCCCCAGTAGTTCAATGTAAGAAACCATTCTCTTTTCTTATCTTGGCACAGTGTAGAGAGAACTAGGATTGGTGGAACAGCACACTGTCTAGGCAATAGAGGGCTGCTTTTCTTTGGGGATGTGTAGGTAAAGTTATCTTGATGTTATACTGAAAATGCTCAGTGACCCATGTAGGAGCTTGTGTGCCAAATACAAGGTATTTATTCCATAACAGCAGTTATCTCAATTGTTCTCTTTTCATGATATTTAACAATTTTGCAGTACAGATTCTTTTTTGATTCTTTTTTAAAGATGAATAAAATATGAATTGTTCCTTTCCAGAGATTATACTTCTATTCCTGAAAATATCTTTTATAATAATGTCCGCTTTTGATCAATGGAGGTATTAATGGACAGAAAGACTTCACATGCTAAAACTAAGGCCCACTCATGAAGAGTGGAAGCTCAAGTATGGTGTCTACTGAAAGGAGACATATTGGGCTGTACCTCTCTGCAGTTAAATGTGGAATTCACTGGAGTAAAAGCTGCCTGCTTTATTACCTGGATAGAATGCAGAGTAACTAAACAAACTTGGAAAATCACGTAGCCTCCATGAATCTCAATATTCACATATTCAATATGTGGGTAAAGTGCTTACATCCAAAAATGCTGAGATCACTCAATAAATTAAAGAATATAAACACCTTAGACGTGCACTGGCAATATAATGTATGCTTAATAAATATTAGCCCTTGCTATTATTAATAATGGAATGTTTTAATAGATTTTAATGATGTAAAGCGTGAGAAGAGATGGAAATGAAACAGGTATTAAGTAATAAAAATCAAATCACACAAAATACAATAGAATTTTAAGTGATTCCAGTGCGATTTAGACAAATAGAAAATAATTACAGAAAGACTGTCAAGTCAAATTTGCTTTGGACAGTATTCATTGGTACGTTGTGTCTTGGTTTAATTATTAACGTCTTCTTCTTTTGCTCTCAAAGTGTATCAGTTTGTATGATATAGTTTATAATTTCCCTAGAATTATGATACAGGAATTTCCAGATGGAGGTAATAAGCCAAAATAAGGTAAAGATGCAGATATGACTATAGTGTGGCATGAAAGAAAGGTGAATGATTTCTGAAAAATGGAAGTTACAGGGTTGGTTACTGAAGGGGTGGGGAGACACTGTGGAAGTAGGAGGAAATCCTGGATATGGAAATTAAATTTCATTGTACATGTTATTTACACTATTATTGTATTGCTTCTTAATCAACATTCACTTTCAGACAAACAGAATTCTTATTTAATTGGACAGACTCATTTTGTATATCAAATAAACCTTATGTCATTTGGTGTTGTGATTGGCTTTCCATTATTGATAGTGATTTTTGGATTAAATGGTCTGAAAGAAAATGTTTTATTTCTATTAAACATTAGCTACTGGTCCCAAATCAGTAACCTGATTAGTTAATATGAAAATATGTCACTTGAGGGCCTCCCTGGTGGCGCAGTGGGTTAAGCTAATGCACTATGAAGCAAACCGCAGCCACTGCAGCACGAGTTCGATCCCTGCTGCCGGACAGGGAGGGGGCCCTCATGGTGCAGCAGACCTCTCCTGTCTCGCCTGCTTTCCCCCTCGGCAGTGTGTTTCAGTCAGTCTGCCTGTTCTGCTCCCCACTCTGTCTCTGGTGAATCCTCTCATCTCCCTTGATCCTGGCCTGTACCCCAGCTCCTGTATGCATAAATAAATAAATCTTTTTAAAAAAAGAAAATATGTCACTTGAGTGGAAAATCGCTCATTATATGACTCAAGGAGAACACTCTGAAATTGTTCACTTAGTCACAATAAAATTCTCTGTCGACATGTCTGTGGTAGTTTCCCATAGCCATACTATTGATATCCATTCTGTTTAGGATAGGACACATAATAAAGTTATAAAGTTAATTGTTGGCACTATCACTAATTATAATTTAAGGGACATAGCGTGCATTGGAGTATAAGACATAGGCTATTGCAAAAAATATCAGGAGAAAATTCTATAAACAGAGTTTATGGAGAGAATTAAACTAAAACTTTAAGTAAATATGTAGGGCACAAGATTGTTGCTTACATGTAAGTTGTTTTTAGTGTTTCATCTCCTCTTTATCTTTGAGTGCATTCTGAATAGAGCCGCTAGCCACTGACTTACCACAGAACTCCATGAACAGATGAGTGCGATTTACTCTGGGTTTTCCCTCACTTCTCAGTGATTCTAGTCCACTATTAAAGCTGACATTTGAACTGATCTCTAGTTCAAATGGAACAGAGGTCCCAAACAGGAATTATAGTAACTTTTGATATTTCTGGAAAATTCTAACAATGACAGTTATAAGGTAAGAGACATTGCTATCTCTACCTGGGAAGCCAATCATGGTTTATTTTATTTTTCAGGAGGAATTGATCATTATCAATAGTTGAGCCATGAGCTATCTGGGTTATTCTTTAAATGTAGACCTGATTTTTTAAACTAATATCATAAGCATCTCCAAGTTTGAATTGCTTTAATTTTCCTTAAAAAGATCAAGAATTCACCAAATTAAAAGAAGTGTTAGGGCAAAAACTGGCATTTGGAAAACAGAACAATCTTTTTAAAAGGTCATCGGTATCATAGTCTCTTTCAGTTTGTAAATTTAGTAATAAAATCACTTTATAGGTGTTTTAACTGAACAGTAACTAGTTAACTTGTAGTTCCAAGTATTCAAAATGCCATTTAATATCTAAACATTGGAATGGAATTCAATGACTCTAGATTAAGCCTGTTTGTAAATAGCACAGAGCAATGTGTGATTATGCAATCTGCTGAGGTTTTCAAAAACTAATATTTAAAGCAAAAGTGAATCTCATCCTAGGAGAATTTTAATAAAACCTCAGTAGTGATTTGTAAATACCTTGAAACTAATTAGCTATTCAATCCACAGTGATTGTTTCATCACTGCTTAGTTATTGCTTTTCAGTTCTTGATGAAAATGGCAAACCACAGTTCTAATGACACAGTAGCCCTCATGCTTGAAAAAAATTAAATGATTCACTTATATAGTGTCCCCTTAAAGGGAAATCACTCCAAGAAGGCTGAAAGAACAATGTTCATTTGAAAGATCTATTCATGATGATGTTGATGAAAATGCAAAGAACAACAAGAATACTTCTTGCTAGAGAGTGCGCTAAGTAATTCGCATGTAATTTATATATTAAAGTCTCACAACAGTCCTAGGAGGTGTGATCCTCATTGTGTGTCTTTACTCAGGAGTAGAGGTTTAAGTGCCTACCTAGTTAGTGGCAGAGCAGGATTCTCAGCGGGCCATCTAGGGCTCTTAAGCACTATGTTACCTCTGTTGACAGCAGCTATTACCTAAACCAGTTGACAGAGAATGTGCAAATGATTGCCTTTTGTGGGATGTTTTGTTCTTTATTGCTCATTTCCATATCTGAACTGTGGGTAGGAAAGGAGAAGTGGGGCAGGTTTTCTCCAAACTCTATTATGAAAGGCATCATTGAAACAATTGTTTCCTCCAGTCATATTCTAGATAATGGAGAAGCAATTGCCTAGCACAAAATTGCAAAACCATAATGTATGTGGTTCATGAAACTATGGCTAAAATTGCATGGCGTGACTTAGATATTCACTTAGCCATATTCGTTATTGTTTGTGTGGACCACATTCCCATTCACTCTCATTTGAGGCTATTCCAGACTTTTGCCATGTCCACTCTCTCATGTCGTGGGCACGCTAGAGGTGAGAGCTGGGGTGCAGGAGCAGGGCTAAGTGGAAATTGCACCGATTGGGAGAGAGGAATCCAATAGCCTGCAGCAGCATTATCCAGTGAGCAATGGATTGCATGCCTACGTGCAGGCTAAATAATGTATGATTTAAGACAGGAATGTGGTTTGTATTCATTTTGGGATAGTAAAAGAGTTGGCACGTCAGTCCCATGGGAGACTTTATCCAGGGCTTTATCCTTGAGTGGATAAAAGAGAACAAATTCTTTTGCACTGGAGATGAATAAAAACAAATTGGGGAGACCATCAGAAAAACAGGCTGCTGCATGATGGAGGCCAAGGCCACTCCAAAACCACCTCACCAACTGCTGCAGCTTCCTGCCAGCAACCAGATGCTGGGAATAGAATTGACTGCAGTTGGCATCAAGGCCCTGTGAGTCCCAGCCAAGGGGAATCGCATGCAAAAAATATTTAAAATTCTCTTTGTGGAAGAATTATGTTTTCAATCAGAAGGAGGAGTATTGAGAATGAAACGCCGCATACCAACATCAAAGCGACAGAGGGTGGACACTTGGGGAGGTAAAGCACATTATGTGCTTACGGGGAGGAAGATGAGCTCCGATTAGGTGGTGGGGTTTTCAGTGAAGTGGTTTTTGGGCCATTGAGTGAGTAACATTATTCTTTGAGGGGGATTGAATTGGTCCTCCAGGAAGTTGAATGTGTCTGTTTAAAGTAGTGATTCTCAGCCAGAGACAATCTCACATCTCCCCATCCCCAACCAGGGGATATCTGGCTATATCTGGAGATGTTTTTGGTACCACAATTCAAAGGGAGGGCACTACAACTGACATCTAGTTGTAGAGAAGAAGGGTGCTGTTCAATTTCCTATCATACACGGGAAAACCTCCCCAAACAAATAACTGTCTTGTTCAAGTTATCAGTGGTGACAAAGCTGATCATTTTGGTTTAGATCTCTATTTCCCCTGATTTTTTAAATTAACTAATAAAATCAATTTGTCTAAATTAATATAGTTTTATCACATTTTGACAGCTGGCATTTGCTTATCATACGGATGCTACCTTTCTACTTTCAAGCATTCTACTTCCTTTTATAGTTGGGGATTTTTTTTTTTTTTTTTTTAGAAGAACTGTGGTGTAGACCAGAGATGTGGGGGTTGAGAGGATTCACCTGAGAGACAGTGGGGAGCAGAGCATGTGGATTTACTAAAATACACTGCTAAGGGGAGCAGCAGGGGAGGTCTGCTGAGCCAGGTGGATTAGCTACGTGGTGGGGGGTCAAACTCAGGCCATATTGGTGAAAGCGCTGAGACTTAACTAACCCTATGCCATCGGGGAGGACTCTTTTATATATGTTTTTAATAAATTATTCATTATTGAAAATAGTATGTTTCTGACTAGTGTCTATATTTTTCATTTCTGTTTATCAAATATAATTTGCTATTGTATAAGATATGATTTTTAATGATGTTCTTTACGCTGAAGATGCGTGAACAAGATTTATTGGATGTTTCAAATACTTTCCATTCAAACAAACCGATGAACAAAGACTCTCATGTCTCTCAAGTCTAAATACAGAAGGGGTAAAAACAGTGAACCTCCTTCCAAACCCACACACACAAACAACATATTTTACAAGAATGTAGGAGTACCCGGTTGATGCAGTTTTCAAACTTGAAAAATGAGACATATTAACAAAGCACACTAAATGAATCAGCTGTTTAGGATGATCTACAAGCCAGTTCATTTTCCTGTTATTAAATAACAAACCATGAATCTTGACAAATGAACCCCATGTTTGACATGATTTGAAAAACTCATAACAGGCTTGCTTCTGATGGTCACTTCCCCTTTGAAATTAAATTTTAAAATGGACCTCATTTAAATTCTGATAGAGAGAAAGGACTTGTTAACCTTCCTTTTGACTGTATGCTGTTTATCATCATCATTCTTCCACTCCCCTTTATATTTGGATGTGCCAGAGCTTTTATTAGCATGTCATCTTCCAGAGCTCACTGCAAGGAAGTGTTTGTATTTATTGGTGCCTGTGTCCTTAAGAAGCAAGGTTCTTAGTTAAATAAGTCAGAAGGAAAAAGAAAAATATCAGATGGTTTCATTTATAGGAGGAATATAGGGAGACCTAATAAGGGGTCAGGAAGAAAAGAGAGAGAAAACTAGCAGGCAACTATCGATCAGACATTCAGTAGGATAGGGGGAGGGAGAGGTATTAAAACAGGGATGGGAAACACACAAGAGACTATGGTGATCGTGTGTGGGTGACTAAGGAGTGGGATTTCTATGGGAACTATACCTGAGAGCAGAAATCAAGCATTGTACAGAAATAAACAATGCTGTAGTATATACATATATATTTATATATTACATATATGCAATATATGTACATGTAATATATAGTTGATATATGTAATAGGTAATATATATTTAACGTATGATATATAAATATATTTATATACTTTATATATATATCTCTTAAAAATGAAGTTCGAGAGTGGGAGACTGCATGACTTTGGAGTCAACCTTCTAGGTTCAAATCAGGAACCAGCTATGTGACCTTGGGAAGGTCACTTGCCTTCTCTGTATCTCAGTTTCCTCATTTGTAAAAGAAGACTATTGCTTGTTTCATTGGGCTTATATTTTACAAAGATAGCATGTAAATTACTCAGCAAGTACACAATGGATGTTAAGCTATAATTATTAGAAGGGCATCATCCACAATGGATGCTGAACCATTTTATTTTATTTCTTTAGCAGGACATCAGTACTGCTGTCCTAATTTAACATCTGGTACCTGTGGTTAAGGAGACTTTAGTTACCATCCTAATCGCTAACAGACCCTCGTTACCTGGCCATCATGTGTAAGCACCTAGGGGATAGCTGAGTACTTACTAGGTTTGTGCAAATTCAACAGAAGTCTTCATTCTCCCGCCTTCAATCAGGGTGCCATCCGAAGCTCTGCTTCTAAAAACCTGCTATTTCCACTGGCTGTAACCATGCTGATGCTGCAAATTCACAGCAACCCCTTGGCCAGTTATAGTACAATAGTACTGTGTTCAGTAACCTCAGCCTGTAAATCCTCACCACTCTTAAACAGGATTTACAAAGTGTGACTTTGAGCATTTAGCAAAGTCCATTTTATCTTAAGGAAAAAAAAATATATATATATTATAGTTCTCCTTAGTGCTTCAAAATGATTTAGAGGCCAATCAACAATAAAATTCCAACTCCACCTAAAGACAAAAATTGAGAAAGATTTTAGAGTCACTTTTAATCAGCAAAGTAGCTGCCATGACCCACTGACCCTTTAAAATTATTGACAGTCCTGTTTTTGGTGGAGTTGTTAGATGCTCTAGTTGGTCATTTGTCTTTGGCACTCAGCATACAAAATCACTTTGGCTTTTCACAAATTAATTCATTTAGGCCTGTGTATTTGTCAGGCATCCCGGGAACCTTCTGCCAATGGTCTGTTGATTAAATGGTGTGTATTTTGAAAATGGGTGGAGAGGAAGGAATTTATAATTCTTAAGTCTAAACAATGATTTATAATGCAGGCTGCTACTTGAATCATTCAGTGTTATCACTAACAGGTAAGTGAAATATTAAGGATTAACAAAAGTGCTGGAGTAAAATCTGTGGGTTGATTGGATCAATAAACAGAGTTGTCCTCTTGCAACAAAATTTCTAGAATTCACAAACAAGACTAGGACAGAGAAAAACACCTTTAATTGTATGTTTTTTTCCAAAGGACTTTTGAAACACATCCTTTTTCCACAACAGTGTGGTGCTTCCGCTCCTATTTATAAATTTCGCCTTTTATTTACATGCATACGAGTTCCCTATACTGATCCTGGCTTTGGTTTGCTTTTGACTGTTTTGTTTAATTTTTTCCCAGTGAATACATTAAGTCCTTTAGAGGGCATGTTTATTGTTTTAGGCACCATGCAATTTACTAAATGGTATTTCAGCTATGGAAATGCTTGCAAAGATTTCTGGGAGAAAAAAAAAAAGAATTAAGTAAACATGTCTTGATCATCTGTATTTGGTACATTCTTATTTGATCAGCCAAGGGCTCATTCTGAACTGGCCCATCAGATCTGTGATACATAAAGCTGGAGACATTTTTCTGGCTCCCCAGTGGTTTTAAAGGCTATGCAATAGGGAAAAAAAAGAAAAAGAAAAAAAGAAGACTGCTTAAACAAAGCCTCATTTTAAGAGAAGCCTGAGTACAGAACGGAATTCAAAGAATTTGGAGAGAGGGGAGGTGACAGTGGTAGCAAACAGCTTTTCAAAAGCCCTGGGAAATTTAAGAGAGGAAAGTCCATAAGGGAAGTAAGAGATAAATCCCATCTGTTCCATTGTGAGATGGAGACCAGGACACTATTTCATCAAGGGGTATTGACCACTTAGTGAGAGCAGGCTTGTAAAAAGGTCAAGCGTAAGTGGTAAGGGATGTCTGAGAAGTGAAACCGAATTTTTAGGTCAAGAGAATAATTTTTCATGCTAACCAAGAATTTTACACAGATTTATACAATATTACATTCCAAAAGACAATGGATATTATTGTATTCAAATATTGGAAATAATATGTAATTTGTGTAATTCATCTTAGAATCTTATATTTAAAATGTTGGTCTTCAGTTAGGTAATACTACAGAAATAGTTGAGAAAAATGTTTATTTCAAAGAAGACAGCTGAATGCTCTGGGTTTTTTTCCTGTCATATGAATGCTCAGCCTTCCTATGCTTCAGGCAAGCTGCCATTTACACTCTTGCCCAATGTGTGTTTGCGTTTGACCATCCTGCCTTATCACCCCTTTCCCCATCCACCCTCGCTCCCCACCACCCCCCATACAAAGAATAGGAGAAGTTAGACCAGATAGGAAGCTTGAAGTCCTTTACCCATGAGGGGGGTGCAGACCCTAGCCTAGGGAAATGATGGAAATTCAGAGGAAGGGATGGTTGTAGAAAAGTCTCAGATGTTGGTGGTGACTATATTGAGATGTAGGATATAGGGACAGTGGAAACTACCAGCAAGGATTCTAATAGGGAGGCTGGAAGATGACAGTAGCACTGGGAGAAATAGGGCACTGTGATGGGAGGTTTGTGTAGGGAATTGAGGGATGAGACAGCAGATATAATGAGCTAGATTTTGACATACTGAATTAATAAGGGATGGGGCAAATGTGAATTCCTGGAAGGCATAAAACAGACAACTATAGAGGGAAATAAAGTTCGGTGACTTATAAAACGTAACTTTTTGTCTCTGTGTTGGTTCCATTATTATTTTTCATGATATAGCCAACTATTAATAAAGCACCTAGTTGGTGTTTGATAAGTATACACCATTCTCCCTTTAAAAATCAATTAATGAGTCTTCAAATTAGACTTTGAATCTTGAATTTCCCCTCTGGAATCTTCAATCTGTTCATTGTGCCCTGGTAACACTCTGGTTGTGGCTAAAAAAATCTGGGTGAGTTCTACATACTAATATCACTGGCAAGACAGATATGAACCACAAATATTATCGTTATTATTACTGCATTTTTAGTTGTTGCTAAATTTTATTATGCAATTACTAGTTTCCAGGAACCATTTTGCTTGTATTAGCTCACTGAGCTTTTAGAAATGGCCTGTGACATAGGAGAGATCTATTTTTATCTCCCTCATATTAATGGGAATATTGAATTTCATAGAAGATATAGCTGTATATAAAGAAAGCACAATGAATTACTATATCAGCTACTTCTGGTGTTAATAATAACAAAGGCCATGACCTTGCATATTACAACTTGGTTGGGTAATTTTATTATTTCCATTTTGTCACATACTAGTGTGACATTAGAGCTGTATTCTCTTTTGGGGGACCCCTCAACCCCATGTTCCCAGGAGATATATGTCAGTGTTTGAAGACAATTTTGTTCATCATTGTTGGGAAATGGCTACTACTAGAATTTGGTGGATGAAGACCAAGGGGTCCTACATCCTACAATGAATAGGACAGACCCCAAACAAGGAATTTTCATGTCCAAGGTGTCAGTAGTACTTGGGTTTAGTACCTGCATTACAGTAGTTTCCAAGTGATTTTCACTGCAGGGAGAGTATGGTAACTCAGTCTCTTAAACAAGGTGTCCAGAAGCAGGTTTGGATTGGACGCAAAGATAAAATAGATTCATTGATTCACTTGTTCATTCACAGAATCACTACGGAGTGATTTCTATAGATCAGAAATTGTGCTGGAGAGTCAGATCAGAATTCAATAGATCAGAATTGTGCTGAGAAAAAGAATATGAGGAAGTTTTGTTGGAGAGTAAGAGGGACAAAGGAGTAGAGGCAAATCAAAGATATTTGATTGTCAGTGAGTTTTATTGTGAGCTGTTTCCTTTTATTCAAGGAGAACAATACCATGCTACTGCAAAAGTCTAAGAAAAATCAGTGTAAACTGGGACAACCTCAAGTCTTGTGCTACTCTCCACCTGTCCACTTTTTTTTTTAAAGAATTATTTATTTATGCATACAAGCACTGGGGTACAGGCCAGAGGTGTGGGGGGGTGAGAGGATTCACCACAGAGAGCGGGGAGCAGAACAGGCAGATCAACTGAAGTACACTGCTGAGGGGAGCAGCGGGCACAGCAGGAGAGGTCTGCTGCGCCATGTGCGTTCCCTCCCAGCCAGCAGCAGGGATCGAACTCGTGCTGCAGTGGCTGTGTTACTTAACCCACTGCGCCACTAGGGAGGCCCCTGTCCACTTCTTTTTGTTCCATGCATAGCTAACTTAATGCTGATTCAGTGCAGAGCTGGCGGTTGGGGGAGGAACAAATGTTCTTAGAAAGAAAGCATAGTGACAAAGCGTATATGTGTGTGTGCATGTGTGCTTTGGAGAGGGCAGGGAGTTTACATTGCTTTAGGTTGCTCTGCTGGCCTGTGAGTAGGTGCTGGCTTTGTTTTTCCAGTAACAGCCTTTTCTGTTTCCAGCAGTCCTATGCACCAGCTCCCCACCCCATGGCTCCTCCCAGCCCCAGCACAAACAGCAGCAGCAACAACAGCAGCAACAACAGCGGCGGGGAACAGTTGAGTAAAACGAACCTGTACATTCGAGGCCTTCCACCGGGCACCACTGACCAGGACCTAATCAAGCTGTGTCAACCGTAAGTGCCCTTCTGCTCTCTGCACCATTTCAAAACCATGTGTTCACCCAGATGGGCTTATCTCACACAGGACTTGGCATCTCAGTGAGGAACACTGTTACCATAGCAATAAGATAGGACTGAAATTTGATATCTTAATCCCAGTTATTGGTTGTGTGACTATTAACAAGTTCCTTGGGAGATTAGGCAAGGGTTCTGGCAGACATGCGTGGACTGACCAGAAAGATGATGAGTCAGCATAATGTTGGGCTCCCCAACTGTGTAGTTGGTGAAATCGTTGATGCATCTTGTGGGAAAAAAAAAAAAAAACAAAACTGCTTTTGGGGTGGGGGTGGAGAGGAAGTAAGGAATATTTTTGAGGGAAATCTCAAAAACACAGAAGTATCAACTTCAGGGTCATTACTTCTGGGCTTGCACAATGTTTTTGTACAGTTGTTGGTAAATGTTCCACATGGCCAGTTTGGACCAGATAATTGCAGACTATTAAAGCCAGTCTTCTAGTGTCCTTGAACATGTCCATTTCCAACTTCAAGGAAGCTCTTTTCCGTCAAGGTCAACAATTGTATTCACCATGTAGTTCTGTTTTTGCTAGAAAACATGGTGGTGATTAAATACCCTTCCAAAATATATTCATTATTCTATTATCTTCCAAACTTATGTCATTAATTTATTTCTATGCAAATATATTAGCCATATTTAAGTTTACCCTCCATATATAATTAATAATGTATAATGATTTGAGAATGTTACATAAATATGTATTTTTAGATTACTCCGATTATTTTTGAACTACTATCACTGTAGCTATTTGTCCTTTGATTTTTCCTTAGCTGGTTATTTTTAAATTGAGAGAAACTATTACACAATTATTCTTTCTCTCTTTTGCAATACTTTTGCCAGAAAGTTGAAAGGATATTTATTTTGTAAATTTTCAAACCTTTAAAATATTGAAAGAGGAAAATAAAGCATTTTTTATTGAAAGAGGAAAATAAAAGCATTTATTTGCCTTTTTTTCTATCTATCTGTCTATCGATCTATCTATCTATCCATCCATCCACACACACACACACACACACACAAGAATTGTCAGATCAGCCAAATATATAACCAGTTGCCCAGACAACATGTGCATTAGAATGAGCGTAACCTGTTGCTATTGGCTGCCTGTATTTGTATAAAAAGAAAGAAAAAGACTCATTAAAAAGCAGTTGCTTTAAAAAGAAATGTGTCAGGGTTAAGAGAAATGAAACATGTCATATTTTGGTCTACAAAATGTTGCGATTGACAATTGGAAGGTAAACATTTCCACTTTCCCTATCATTAAAGTAATATAAACTATTTTTTAGAAAGTCTTGGAAAATGTGAAAGATTGTGGGCTTTATGTCAGAAGTTTCAGTCAGGTATCTTGCTTCATGATGCTGGTGTGAAAAAGGATGCCTCTCATCTTTCATAACCATATGAATTTCATCCACAAAAACCTAAGGAATGGTGGGTTTGAAGGCAAAATGTTTTGCTATCATTCTGCATCCCTCAGAGAGCTGGTTGAAACACAGATTGCAGTCTAGTAAGTATGGGGTGGGGCCCAGAATCTGCATTTCTAATAGACTTGATTGTGTTGTTGCTGCTGATCTTTGAAATAATTTATCTGTGTGTTAATATATGGTTCACTGACTACTTTGGTGCATAAAGTTTCACTTATAGAAAGATTGTTGAAGAGCAAGAAAATGATCTCAGTAACTGTATGACCTTGAGTTAAATCATTTACTCTCTTTGAGCCTTAGTTTTCTTTTCTAAGAGTGCGTTGAGATTGATCACTTGTGGGTTTCCCTGGGGTATCAGTGGTGTGTGGGGGTGCCCTGTCAGGCTAGTGCCCTGGAACCAATTGTTAAGTAACCAGGAATTCTGTGAATGATTTGTTATAGGCTCCGTAGCTTGAAATTTCTGCAGAGAATGTTGCCAGAAATTTATAAATGGAAAGTATTACCAAAAGTCTGTACAGGTGTTTTTCAATCTGAAAGAGAGGTGATGACACAGAAGTGTTGTTATTAAAAAAAGAAGTTTTGTTAATATTTATTTTGTGCATTTGAGAAATTTCAGGAATACTAAGTGAAGAGAGGACAACTTACTCATATTAATTTTTACCAGGTAATGAGACTGTTCATGCTTTTATTACAGTAAAGGTGTTTGTGTATTCTCCAGTATCTGGGTGTAGTGTTTATTTAGTTATTTTCATTTATTTTGCATAGAAGAACTTGGGTGTAGGCGAGAATTAAGGGGCAGGGTGTGGGGAGTGAGAGGATTCACCAGAGAGGGGGGGGAAATAGGTGAATTTACTGAAATACACTGCTGAGGGGGGAGCAGCAGATGAGACAGGGGAGAGGTCTGCTGTACGATGTGGGTCAGCTCACTGGCCAGGGATGGAACTCAGGCCATAGTAGTGATAGTGCTGACTTAACCCATAGGCCACCAGGGAGGCCCCTGGATGTTGGGTTTAGTGTTCAGATGCTTTTTCTAGACAAATGTAGTGAGTGAGCTCAGGTAACACAATGTACTGGGAAGATATGTGTATTGTGACATCTGGGTCTTAGTTCTGGAAGGCTGCAAATTGCCATGTGACCTCAGACAGATGCCTTGTCCCCTGCTAACTTTGGATTCCCCATGTATAAAATGATGTGTTGAAACTCAGTAATCATTTAAACTTCTTTCCCTTTAAAAGTTCTACATTTCATTGAGGATGTCCTCGTTTAGCAGTAAAACCTGTTCCAAGTCACCTTTGTGTCTTTTACCGATGCCTCACTGTGGTGTTGGCTGCACGACAGTCTGACTGATTCAGCTGTAAGAATGTGACTCTATGACTGGAGATGACTTTTGTAGACAATTATAGATCCATTGTAAAATCTTAGTTTCTCTCTGACAGCGTTGATCTTGTATGGGTTCTTAGGCAGATGAAACAATCAAATTTATGTCAGTTTTATTACAGGAAAAACAAATTTAATTATACATGTATGAAACATAAGCATGGTTTTAGATCCTAAAGTCATTGGAACTCTTTCTATGTGTGTATATGCACATATGTGTATAGTTCACATATGTGTATCTACATGTGTATATTTACATATACCCACATGTATGCAGTATGTAGAGATATATTACATGTATGTATATATCGATATACACCTGTATGGTTGAATGAAGATATAGTTGAACTAAGGAATGGACTAGGGACATAGCACTATAGTAGAGAGGAAGGAAATTCACAGAATGAAAACAGGGTAACTTTATGATGATTTTATGATGAAGACCTGTAATTACATGCATGCCTGACCATATAAATAGTTTTCTACTGTAGAAAAGTTATTTCTATTAAAAATATGAATTCTATGTAATATCCCCAATTTTTCTTCTTTTAGGTAATGGTGTGGTTGAGGGAGTGGTACAATTTTCTCATAAACCTATGGTGCCTTAACTGACCTCAACACCAAAAATTCCAAAGTGCTATATCTTGGGGAGCTCTATCCTTCAATTTCTTAGAGTTCTCATTACTATTTAATATTAGCAGTCTCCTAAAAGATCAAATACTTTTTCATTCCTATTATTCATTCATGACTTCAGTTTCGCCAATAAAACATAGTATTTGTAGGTTTAGATGACTTTGCCATCAGGATCCATTTGCCATGTTTATTTCCTTTGAAATTATAAGAACTTCTAAAATTAATATTCCTTATATTATAGGAAATGCAATATTTGCTAGTATCCATGGTAATAAAATAATAGAAAACGGAGACATTTTAAAAAATGGCATAGACATATCGAATTATCTAGTATTATAATACAATATCCATGTTAATAGTAATGAAGAGCAAGAAAATTATATTAAAGAAAAGAAATTACATTGTTTCTCAATATATAATCTGCACACAAATTTTTATTAAGGAGTTCCATTCACATTTATCATCAAAACTCCCATGTTTGGATCATACTAAAATCAAAGAAGAAAGGACTGAAGAACAATAGAAATGAAGAATGGTTTTACTTTATGGGGAAATATCTCTAGTTATACCTACATTTTGGATGAATTCATTACATTGTTTGTCTTGTAGGAAATGCTATAAAGACTTTATAATTACTTTATATTGAGAAATTTCAAGGAACTGTATTGTGTTCTCTAACACAACATATTTCCAGAAACCTGTAGAATGCCAAATATCATGCTGACAATTCTAAGGTAAATCCAGACAAAGGCCTTGCGTTAGCCTTTAGACCAAGTAGGTGACAGTCAGATTTTATTTTTTTAAAGATAATTTCAACTGCAGAGTGCAAAGAAGGGGCAGCATGTGATAAATAATCTGAGTGGGAACAGTTGAAAAGCAAATTGGAGGAAGATTAATTTATGATCAGAGAAGAGACTGAAAATTAATAATTGTAGTGGTAGAATAATTATGTGTGGTGAAAGATGTCTTTTTTATATGCATTAATTTTTTCATTAAATTGCAAGGACTTGAGAGACAATTAACCAAATGTACTACAAAAGAAAGAGTGAAATAGCACAGAATAAGACACAAGTCAGTTGAGTTTTTAGTTCATCTCTTTCTCTCACACAGTTGTGAACGGGTCATCAACATGCTACTAAACATTTAGTTGCCTCAGTGTTAAAAGCACTAAGAAAACTATAATGAAAATAAAAGCATTTTGAATTATGTAATTGTGTTCATGATATGGGGTTAGCAGTTGAAACTTCTGGATGCAATACATAGATTATATATCCTTTAGGGTGATGTCAAGGAGATTGAAGTGGGGCATGATGCATTTGTCTTAATAAAAAGGCAGAGAGAACATTGTAACTTTTTAGACCAAATAAAAACTTAATGGTATGATGAGTTTCCTTCTAGTAAGCTGTACTTACTTCCATCAGAGAAATTGGTAACTTCGAGCTCATGATTTTAAGCATGACCTTGGAATACCTTGAAATTACTTTTTAAAAATAAAGCCATATATTTAACATAATGGACATGATTTAAAATGAAAAGAAATTCATTAATGCATTTTTGTTCTTCATATCTATACTACCTTTTATTTAACCATCACAGATTTTAAAATATTATTTTTATTTTTGCATGTAGAACTGGGGTGTTAACTCAGAGGTGTGGGGTAAGAAAGGATCCACCAGAGACAGAGTGGGGAGCAGCACAGGCAGATTGATTGAAATACACTGCTGAGGGGAGCAGTGGGCATGACAGGAGAGGTCTGCTGTGCCAAAAGTGTTAGCTCTCTGGCTGGGATCGAGCTCAGGTCATGGAGGTAAGACTTAACCTCTTGGCCACCAGGGAGGCCCATAAGTTTTAAATTTTAATTAATGTTTGCAAAATCCCCATCCAGAGGTTGTCCCTCCTTGTAGAAGTAATGGTGTTAATGGCACCTTGTGCAGGTACAGAGTGAATGTTCTTGTTATAAAGTGAACATGTTTCCGCTAGGGCCACTTGAAGGAGAATGAAGGAAAAGGTGGGAAATCCCTGGGTACGTATACACATATTTCCAATCATCTCCAGAAGAACAAAAAGTCAGGTGCCCTGCCCTTCATTCTCCTCTGTAAATGTTCTTCTTGCTCAAACTGTGACACCCTCAAGCTTCGCTCCCTTTAAAATGAAGCTATAAATGTCAATTTAACATTTAACAAGAGAGGAGAAACACCCACCATATAAAGCCCCGGGAAAAGAGTAGGAGTTTCTCTGCTCTGAAGCTGAGGCTTTGCCCAAGTTAATCTCCCCGACTTTCCCCCAACCCCGTTGGATATCTCTTTATGCTGCGTGCTGAAGTCTGAATGGTAAGAGCCTACTCAAGTGCCATCTGGGCCCTGAGTGCAGAGTCCATTATACGCGGTGTCAGACAGTTTTGACAAATGCACCGACACAATCAAACCTTTTTATCAATTTAAAAGTAACCTTGTCATAGTAATCTGTCAAACTCTTCAGACACAACTAAAGGAAAACAAGTCAGCATGGACTCCAGAGTAACTGAGTAAATAAGAAAAATGTGACCGGGAATTTTTTGAGATCTTTCTTACTGTGTCATTGAAGATTTAAAAGTTCTTTCTAATAAGGGCAGAGAAAAATTTATTAGTAGCTTTCTTCTGCAAGTCAGACTCAAATTATGCCGCTGCTTTTGAGGTGTCATAAATCTGTAGTGTGGCAGGTGTGAATAGGAAGTGAATTTAAAGATCTTTGAACCCTGCCTTTATGTAATGTAAATGAAAGTATGCCTTTAAGGCTCAAACTGGAGGTCTGAGTTCATTAGGTCAGCATAGATCTGACCCTTGGTTACATATATTAATTTAGATTTAGGTGCAATTATATTTGCTAAGTAGCTCTTGAAACCAGATGCAGTTCCCCCCTCCCGCTGGGTATATGTGTCATAATTAATATATAGTCACCATTCCTAGAAAATTGTTGTATATGTAATTATTAACCTTTAATTGTGAGTATTAAACATCATGTAATCTGCTCAGTTCTTATTTTCTGTTTCAAGTAAATTTGCACAATGAGAGCAATAATTACTAACTAAGAGATAAGTAACCTAAGACTTGCAATGGGTAAGGGCTTGTCCAAGGGTAAATGGCCACTGGGATTCAAAATATGATTCTGTTTTCACACCCTTATTCCTAAGGACCAGAACTTTCATTTAATGAGAGCAAGAGTAAGTCACAATCTCTGAAATTCATGACTGCCCATGAGCATCCTTTGAGAAGCTTTAAAAAATATTGAACCTTAGATTCTGCTATAACTAGTACAGGATCAGCTAAGACACTGAGATATTTAAAAGCCCATGGAGGTAATTCTAATATGTAGCAATTTTGAGAACTATTGGAGAAACTGCTATCAACTCCATATGGAAGACATAATTTAATCCTGTTTTAACTTTCTTACTCTGACTTTGTTAGAACACTGAGGTGTCATAGGACTTACCAGTTTGTTTCAATTAATCAAAAGGCTTAAAACTCAACTTTATTAAGCTAATGTTGAGGTGAATTTGATTTTCTCATCATAAATTGAGATTTTTAGATCAGACACATGGAAAATGAAGCCCTGAAATAGGTCTCTAAAAGTGCTTGAACGAATGTTCTCAGAATGATCTTGTTCTTCACAGTTAACTCGTGTACTGAATCTTAAAAATTAATCCACGTTCACAGTATTTTGGAGTATCCTGGAAACTATAGTCAAACTGATTCACTGACCATTGCTTATTGCTTTCCTTATATCAGATGAGGAGGATTCTGATGAATGCCCATGACATTTCAAATCTATTTATTAAAATTTCTGATAGTTGATAATACATAGTCCTGTTCTTTCTTAAGACAGAGACAAGAGAAGTAGAAGTGAAACTTATGAGTGTATCCAGTAGCTTAGGTTGTGTTGATGGTAGCACCAAAAAAAAAACCAAGTCAGTGCTCCCTGGATATGCCTGGTCCTCGAGCTCTGAGAAATTATATCCCAGACATACACGTCGGTGAGTGCTGGGAATTTTAAGGTACATGGGCTTTAGGGCAGGATTCTGGCAAATTCAGATGGCATCTCGTATTTTTTGGGGGGTAGCTTTTTATCTCCAGGAAACATACTGAACCCTGATCTCCCCCAAACTTTCCTGTTCACTGCATCATACTAAAATCCCCATTCCCCATGCTTGCCTCACCTGGGCCAGGGCCAGCAACACCATACCAGCCCACTAGTATTCTCATTGCCAAATTTAGCTGTTCTTTTCAGTCCTATTTCATTTGTTTTCTGTTACTGACACCATTGATCACTCCTTTATTCTCAAAACCATCTGTCTCCTTAAATTTTCTCTAAGTCTTGGAGATTATTCCCTGCCCCCCCCCATTTCTTTTCCTCTCACTCTTGAATAGTTTGTTTTTCAGAATTTGGATCTCTCCTCATTACTCAAACAATCTGCTATGCTCTGTTCTTATTCCTCAAACTGTCCCCTTTAATAACTTCCTTGGTTTTGATGATTATTAAAATTGTATCACCAGTTTAGATGCCAGTATAGAATCCATAGGATAAACTTTTAGTCCTAGATATATATCTCTTATCTTCTGGACAATTCCAGATTTGTATCCTGAGAACTGTCAAACTTGTCCAAATACAAGTATTTCTAGTCTTGTTCTTTCTTCAGTGTTCTTGTTCTTTGTGAATGGCATCACCATCTATGTACTCTTCCAAATAAAAAATCTTAAGATCTTTCCATTCCCCAACTTAGAAATACTTCCCAAGTTATGTAAATGTCAGCTGCTGGATCTATATGGTCTTCTTCACTACCACCATAGTTTACTCATCTACTCAAAAGTATTATGGAATGTTATCTACATGCCAAGTGCTGCAGATAGCTTTAGTCCACTAAGTCTCAGCATTGAACTTGTGTTCAAATGAGAGAGACAATATATAAAATGTAATTAAAGAAAACATCAGGAAAGGAGGAGAAGCTGACAAGAAAATGAGGTTAATGACTGGGAGGATCTGTGGTGAGATCTGTTTTGAGATGAATCCAGGTATGTGAGATTTACGAAGAAGAACACCACAGACAGATGTAAGCACTTATACAAAATCCCATAGTGGAAATGAACTTTGTGTATTCAGGAAATATAAAGGTCACAGTAGCAAAATAATAAGTACGGGGAGGTGGAGATGTTAAGAAATGAAGTAAAAAAAAAAAAAAAAGACTAGTCATCCGGTCATACAAGATTTTTGTTATCTAGAGTGTGAAGATTGATTTTATCCTAATAATTTTTATCCTAATGAATTTATGTAGTAAAATTTTTTAGAAAAGTTATTTTGACTATAAGGAATGAACTTTAAGGGTGAATTTGAGATGAAACAAGCAAATTATCAAGAAGACTGTTGTGCAGTCCAGGAAAGGGATGATGTTGACTTAGTTTAAAGTCATAGTAATAGAGGAGCTAAAATGTGATGAATTCAGGATGTATTTTAGAGATAACTCTGAGAGAAGCTACTGATAAATTGGGTATGGCAGAAAGATTAAGGAAAAGAGAAATTAGAATTAATTCATCAGTTTTTGATTTTGGCATTTAGATATAGAGTCATTTAATAAAATGAGGGGGACTTTTAGAAGGAACAATTTCAGGTGAAGGGAAATGAAGAGTTTTCTTCAGTCTTGTTATTTTTGAAATCCAATTAGACATCTAAAATTAGACACAAGATGGCAGTTTGAGACAGAGCTAGTTTTCACATAAGAGGTTAGAGTAAAAGATACAGAAGTCATAAGCGTTTATTTAGCATTTAAATGCACTGCATAAATATCACAGAGTGCCTAATTTATGCACATTATTCTAAGCATTTTATTTTTTTAAAGATTTATTCGTTTTTACATATCAGAGCTGGGGTGTAGGTCAGAGATGCAAAGGGTGAGAGGATTCATCAGAGACAGTGAGGAGCAGAACAAGTGGATCTGCTGAAATGCACTGCTGAGCACAGCAGTGGGTGAGACAGGAGCGGTCTGCTGCACCATGTGGGTCAGCTCCCTGGCTAGGGACTGAGCTTGTGCTGCAGTGGTTGCCAACAGCTTCACAGTGCTGCGACTTTTTAACTCCTTACACCTCCAGGGAGGCCCTATTCTAAGCATTTCAAAACTACATACTTCATATTACATTGCAACTCATTTATATCTCAGGGTAACCCCATTTTGCAGATGAAAAATGAACGATACATAGAAATTAAATATCTTTCCCAAGATTACACAGATGATAATTGGAAGTCCAAGATTTGAATTAAGGACTTGGGTTTAAGAGTCACCTCTCTTAACCATGATGCATGCAGCGGGATTAGACAGAACAGGAAAAGAACATTGGCCATACTGCCACAATTCCAAGATTCTGTGAGGAGGAGAAACCAAATAAAAGAATTTGAAAAGGCACAACTGATGAGATACCAGAAAGTCAAGAAAGTGGAGTATGATATTATAGAAACTGAGAGAAGAAATTATCCTAAGAAGACACACTGATTAAGTTTGCAGAATACTAGTGAGAAGTTAAGGAATGTACCAATAGTAGATTATTGGAATTGACAGCACTAAGGACATAGTCAAGCTTGACCAGGTCGGATTTTGTAGAGGGGTAAAAACTAAAAGGCATTTGTTCCTCGTTTAGGGTTATAAACTTTCAATCCTTCCACAGGGAAAAAGCCTGTCTCTCTCTTGTGCCTATACTGTATATAAATCTGTAAATCCTCCCTCCCCCAATTCTCCTAGTTCTCTCTTTTCTCTCTCTTGCTCCTTCCCTCCCTTCCAAACCCTTTACCTTCTCCCTTTTCTCTCTCTCCCGGCTGTCTCCTTCCATTCTTCTCCTGTCTGTACAATTCTGTTCTCTCATCGTAACTGTATGCTTTTAAGCACAGTAGATTTGCCTCATTCATTTCTGTACCACTAGTGGTTTTCATAGTCTCAGGTTTTTAAGTGGTAACTGATAAATAATTAATAACTGAATAGAGCTTGGATCCTTTAGTGATATAAAAATGCTTTGATTGAACTTACATCACAAAACTTTTTCCAGGGTGAACTTTGAGTTTATAGTAGGAGATATGGAGAACCAGATTTGATTTTAGATGCTGCTTTCAAAGTTGTACTACTGGAGCAAAAGAAGAAAATATGAAGTTCTTTTATTGTGTGGATCCCAAGGAGAGTTTGGGAGAGAAGCCTCAGGATAACTTGAGTCACATGTATTTAAAGAGCCGAATAAAGATCAATACTTTGCTTACTCACTAGATATTGCTGCAGTGACAGGAAATAACCACTTATTCTTGCCTGAGTCGTCAAATTTAGGCTGTCAAACAGATTTCTGTGTGCCACTGACTGCTAATTCTATACCAAATGCAAAATAATTGGGACTCATTGAATGGTGTTTGCTCAAAGTTCTTTTGGGTTTGGAAATTTCCTATGAGTTCTCATTGCAGTCTATGACTTTAGTAGGCAAAGACATAGAGACTATTGTTGAAAAAAGCCACAAAACATATCTGTATATTTGGCATATTAAAAATGACAAATTTTTATCTAAAAATTGGCAATAATATATATATTATTCCATCAGATTACAAGTAACTTATAATTACAAATTACTTTTATAAAAAATGTTTGAAGTATGCTTTGTTATACTTCTTTTTCCATCATCATAATCATATCACTTATGTTGTGGTGTTTCTTGACAGATGAATATTTTATTTGACCCAGTAAATATCCCCCATAAGTTCCTGTTAAAAGATTTGTTTTAGTTTTTAAACTAATATTTTTTTAAGTAAAATAAAGGATACTTTATTTCTGTGCTATCAATGACAGTATCATGGGAAATTCACATTATTGGATAAAATACCCAATTATATTTATTAGAGTGGAGGGTCATGATACATCAGAGAGATAGGGGATAAAACAAAATTAAGGGACTGAAGGGCTGCCCCTGACTTCACTGTGATGCTATTGTCACAATGGACATTCTATAAAAAGAGTGTTTTTAAACTAATATTTTGAAGGGTATTTAAAATTAAACGTACTCAATTTAAGTACAGAATTTGAGAAGTTTTAACAAATACATGTACGTGTGTATAAAACATTTGCATCATCCCCAAACCTTTTAAAAAATACAATTTATGCTGAAACACTCACAATTTAAAGTTTATCTACTTACAAAACAAGGAAGCAATGTGATACCTTAGTAGCAGTGATTTTCCGAGTTAGCAGTGGGTTCTAATTACTGCTTTCTAGTTGCGGTAGCTTGAGAAAGGCATTAGACCTTCTGTGCCTATTTGTGCCTGGTACATATTAAAACTTGAAACAATGCCAGTTCTTGTTATTCACTTATGCAAAGCAAAAGCTCTTTATTCTTTATTGTCATGCATAGTTATATACAGCAGGAGTAAATTAAGTGGTGCTTACCTGTAATTTTAAGGGTTCTGTATTCAAACAAATCACTTATTTTCATTCTTACATTATTCTTGTCTTATTTATGTCTGTGTAAATATGAATCCTTGTATTAGCTTATAGCACTGGGTGTTATTACTGCTATCCATTGTGTAGTGATATATTTCACACTATGAATATCCACATTATCAGGATAAATACATATAATTTAGGCTACATCTAAAAGAAGAAGATTAAAATATAGTGCAAGACAAATTTGAAAACACTTATGATTTTATTGCATAAATAGGACATAATAATATGCTTCGCAAAATAGAATGAATGTTTTTGAATCAGAGTTGCCAAGTATTTTTATCTTTGGAATATAATAAGGTGGTTTAAAATATATTTGGTAATCATAGTAGTGTGTGTATATTAATAGTTTCCTGATACCACCTAGATTTTATTGTTGAGTTCAGTTTTAGGTTGTATCACATCTTACCAAGTACATTTTTTTTTTTTTTACAAAAATGTGTTAATATTTCCTCAGTGCTTCTGTCAAACAGTTAAAGTATATTTTATTTGATATTCCTATTTGAGCAATTTCTTTAAATTTATGATCAGGAAAGCAGATGTTTAAATTACATCAATTATGGAAATATTTATAATTATATAAATGCAAATCCTTTTCACATTTAATTTAGGTTGACTTCCTTCTTGGAGAGCAGAGAGAACTTGTAAATCCTATTCTCTGTAGCAGTAGCAATATTTTCATTACACCATTATGAGGACCACTCTGGGTTCAATTCTCCAATCTCTCCTTTATTAGTTCTGTGTCTTTGGACCAGTTGCACTGGATTCCTGTTCCTCTGTTTCTCTTTCTAGGAAATGGATATACTAACTGAAATGAATGAAGGGAATTAAAATCACAGAATTAAATAGGGACCAATGTGAACACCTGGGGAGTAGTCCGCTTATGGGAACTTTCTCAATAAAAAACTGGAAACAATTTGCTCCCAACTTGAACATTCTCTGTGACATTTACAGTCCTTTTGTTCCAATGATTTCTGTCTCTGTACTGACACTGTGAATCAGACCCTACTCCCTCAAGTCCTTCAGCTCTTGTGTTCTGTGATGCTTTACTTCCAGATTTTATTTACGCAAACACAATTACTTTCATTATCCAGGACACAGACGCTGGATCGGTTTTTGGTATAAGTATTTTTCAAGGCGCTGAGCCCACTATTGATTTGTTACCTGCAAATGGGAACCTTGCTGATTCTTGCACAGGAATCTCAGGAAAGCAACCGAGTTTAAGATTAGAGCTGACCTGGTTTCACTGATTCGTGCTTCGACATCCCAGGGCAAGTCAGAGACATAATCTGTAGCTGATCTGCGTGTCTCAACATAGAACGATGGCACATCACTGGGTGCGTCTGGCGCTCGCTACAATTACCTACACGCTTTATTGGATAAACTCTCCTGAGGATACGTTCATGACCACAAACTAGAAAAAGGCCTTAAGTAGTTCAAGTAAGAACTGGAATTGAGGTTATCAGAGAACTGTACAAGCTTCCTCCAATTTCAAAGTTTGTGAGAGGAGTCATCTTGCTCTAATAATGAATGACACCTCTGTGCGAGGGAAAGGAGGCGTATTTCCAGGGAAAGCTTTTATGTCAGGGTCATTTTGTCTGAGTGGAAAGTGATTTGCTGTGGGCCTTTACATAAACAGTCAGTTCTTGGTTCTCTGCCCGGGGTTGTGAGTAGGTTTTCTCTAAATCTAGAGCAAAGGGTGGGATTTATTAGGTTACAGCCTCATGCTAATTCTGCGGAATATGAATGCCTTCATATCTGTTGGATGTTTGAGTTCTAGTGTGAAGAACTGCCATGAGAGTGAAAGCTGACATTTTAGTGAATTCTAAGTACCAGTTTTTGTTACAAGCACTTTACAGGTACATTGACCCACTCTTTCTGGCTTGTCTTCAATTTTCCCAGTTACTGCATATAAGTCCCTACCTGTGAACCCCTCTGTTCAGGCAAATTAGAATTCCCCTTTCAAGTACCATGTCATTTCTTTACTAACCCTTGCAGTACTGCAATGAACTGAGCCTCCTTGGTGGTGCAAGGGGTTAAGTCTCAGCACTATGATGCTGTCAGCAGCCACAGCAGGAGGAGTTCTATCCCTGGACAGGGAGGGGACCCACATGGCACAGCTGACCTCTCCTGTATCCCTGCTGCTCCCCTCAGCAGTGTTTTTCAGTAGATCTGCCTGTTCTGCTCCCCACTCTCTCTTTGGTGAATCCTCTCATCCTCTCCTCTGGTACCCCAATTCTTATATGCATAAATAAAGCTTTAATAAAGGAAATATCCCAATGAACTACTGCTGTCTTGTTTTGCAGCTAAGGGAGCTGAGTCTCAGAAATGAAATTATTTTCTGAAGGTTATATAGCTAGTGACAGAGGCTAAAAGTGGACAAATTGGAACACAATCCTTGGTAGCAACTACTCCCTTTATCTACCTGGGTTTAACTGCTAACATAAACATTCAAGTTGTTAATCCATAACTTTTTTCACCAAAACTTGGTGTAGAATATGGGTCTGCCAATTTCATACTGATGCAAGGAAATGAGGAAAATTATTTCTCCACCCTTTCTTGGTGATAGCAAGCTGTATGTGACCTCCAAACTCAGAAACATTGACTGCAAGAAAAGTAATTAATTACTTGCAAAATTCTGCCCTAACAACATACCTAAGATATGACGGTTTTGTGGTTCCTTGCATAGTAACTGCTTAAAGAATAGGGTTGACTGTGTACTTTGAGAAATGAACACTTCATTCAAATGTGTTGTAATGTTTTTTTTTTTTTTTTTTAAAGAACATGA
The DNA here is from genome assembly GCA_019455555.1 of Galemys pyrenaicus. Classification (NCBI taxonomy): domain Eukaryota; kingdom Metazoa; phylum Chordata; class Mammalia; order Eulipotyphla; family Talpidae; genus Galemys; species Galemys pyrenaicus. The sequence continues at coordinate 11,478,871 of JAGFMF010011681.1, forward strand.
ACAAACTCTTTAGATAAAATATTCAAAAATGTGAAGTGGTGTTTAAAATGGAGGGTATTAGGGTATAGAAATGCCCTTTGATAGAGTTTGCTCACTTCTAGCACTTGCTTTCTGCTTAAACTGCCAGATGTTGAGTCGTTTAATAATTCCCAGGCTTTCAGAGTTAGACAAGCAGTAAAATAGCAAACAAGGGGAAGAGTCAGCGTGGTATTGTCAGCTTTTAATTGTATTAAACTATAGTAATAAGCCAAAGAGCTGCTACCTATTATTTATGAGCACATACACAAGGCACTGTGAATAGGCTGTCACTAGCACATTTTGTCAAAAGTTCATGTCAATCTGAAAAAGGTCGTTTACAAAATAGATACTTTGTTGTCAAAACAAACAATCAAACAACAACAACAAAAAAAACCACTGTCCACCACCTGTTTGTATCTCACATGTGTGTTTTTGGTGTCAGTGTGTCCATTTAAGATGCTGTTTTCTGTGAAATACTGGGTAGGACTTGGTTTTCCCACTTGCTCCAGAATTTCATTTCATACCATAGTCCCTGGACAATTCCAATTTTATATTCATGGGTTAACAGAAATTAGAGCAACATATTTCTTCATGTTATTTCACACATCTGAGTTTTCAGGGTGAGCTTAGAGATGCTGAGGAACCATAATTCTCTAGCACGAGGCATGAATAAAGATGCTGAGCAGCTTGGCACCTGCCAGGTGTGTCCAGAGGCAAGGAGAGTCTCATTCTAGAGAAACAAACTTCACAGAACAGCTAATTTGTGTTAATATTTCTTTGTGCATTAGAAGTACAAGACTGATCTTTTTGAAACTGCAAAATGTTGAACCAAACAGTTGAAATGGTGTAGATGATGATAAAGAAAGTGAAACGGGAAAGAACTTATTATAGGATATTGTCTTAAGGACCATTGAAAATCAGTGTCAGTTTCTTTTCCAGTCTTTTAAAAATGAAAACAATAAAGGTGAATCTTTAAGACATCAGAAGAGGATGAACAGATAAAAACAGTTCTATCATTATTTTCGTCTCTCCCCAATATAGAATTAAACTGTATTCAGTTTATTTAGTGTTAGCCACAGTGCCAGCAGTCTTCTGCTTATGAGACATTTTTATTCTTTTTTTTTCCTCCGATATTCAAATAAATCAGGAATTCTCGCTTTTTTTTAATTTAATTTAATTTTTTTAGTAACTAAGCATGGTAGGTTTTTGTCCAAAACTTCTTTAGGAGGATGGCAAGGTACTTGTATTTTGCATTCCTCTCCATGCCCTCTTCGGATTGGAACTGGTTGGCAGTGTGTCATTTCATTCATGCCTTCTTTGTCTCTTTGCTGATGGAATAATAGACAGCTATGTAGTTGTTCCTTATCAGCCATCATAGATTGTAATAAGCAACTGTTTTTCAGAAGCATTTCTCTCTACAAGTCTGCAAGCATATCATAATTACCTTGTTGCAGTATATCTTATATGAATGATGTGAACAAATCAGGGTATAACTCACTTAAATGCAATTTGCTGATCTCCTTTGTTTACCCTGAAAAAGAAAAAAAATCAATTTTAATTGCATAGTTAGTGTAATGAGGATATTTTGGACAAACAATGACAAATTTGGCTGTGATGAGTCTTTCAGAAATGTCTTCTGGATCCAGATGTGTTTATTGAAGCTTATAGGATGCCAAAGGTATACTTTTGGCATGACATCGGATACAACGATTTTCCTCTTTAAAGAGCTCATAGTCTGTTTTTCATGTGAATTTTTAGCTTCCTAATAGGAAATTCCTTGGAGCTGACTCTCAACTAATTTAACTCTCTTTACTACATCTCAAGTATGATAGCCCTCACAGTGCATCTGTCAGTCTTTAATGGAGCATATAGATGGTTTTCCTGCAGTCTGAACAAATGGAAACAAAAAGATGAGCCAGGCCAGTACTTCATTAGCTCCCTGACATGACTTTAGTTTTGGACATAGTCACGTAGTTTACTCTGTGCTGTGGATTTAACAGTTTCCTAAAATCTATAGCAAAGATTTGATTTCTTGAAAGCCCTGGAATAAGGGATAGCTATGATTCCAAATGTCTCCATGATGAACAATTAAGTTTTTCTGACACTTAAATTGCCCATAAGTCAGTGTTAGTAACACAATGGATATGTAAACTTTAAGCGTTATTTAGTATATTTTGTGCAAAAATTGAAATCAGTTCAGGACAGTGGGGAGAAGAAAGAGTTTCAGCTGTTGCATCAAAGGAATTAGTCATCACTAACGTTTCACCAACATTTTGACCTTTGCTTGATTTCATGTAGCGGTCCTAAGTTACGGTTTACAAAACAGGTAGTAAATGCGCAATGAAATTATGGTAGATACACTGGCTTTGTCCTCCTGAAGCAGCTCAAGCCAAATATTTTATAATAGGAAATTTAGTACAACTGGAGTTCTTAATTAGGGTTGTAAGGAGTCACTAAAATGTTTGCAGCATTTTGAAAGTACATTTATAGGAGAGGTGTTGAAATTTACAAAGCCTGATAGTGTTTTAAAAATCAGTATATATTTTAATAGATTCTTGGATATACAGCAGCCCATTGCATGTAATCTTGCTATTAATATGTATATAAATGGGATGCAATTTACATATTCATGGAGTTTACTCTGAAAGCTTTGAATTCCTTTTGCTTCCCTTGCCTGCTAAGACAGAAGCTTCAGGGACAACTGCAGCTGTTTCAGAGACACCAAATTTAGCTAATCTCAAATGTTTGACTTCTAACCCATTTGGAAGAGATGGTTTATTATGGGGCATTTGCTTTCTGGTCATTTTATCTGGAATGCTTTTAAAACTCCACTCAGGCAAAGAAAGCTCAGACTTCAGACTTCCATAGGCAGTAGATACCACTGCACTGAGTTTTAGAAGTGCTCTGTACCTCTGGGTTGGCACTGCCTGGTGAAAATTGTTGAAGTGCTACATTTCAGACATGGTGCCAGCCACATGGCTAGATGCCAATATTACTATTTGGCAACAAGCGACCAGACAAGCAGCTGGTTATTGCGGTGTATCTGAGCGATGTGCTTGGGACTGTGGCTCTCCTGCCAGATCCTCCAACCCAGTTAGCAACTGAACCCTTGAGGCTTTTTCTGGCTCCTTTCCTTTCTCTCTGCCTGATGGGTTTCGCCCTGGCAAGGGTGGTCTCCAGCAGGTTGTCCTGGCTGTGTCCTGCGCTATCATGTCGGGCTGGGATAGGATGCTTTTAGACCACCTAAAGCTGGGAGAACACTTGGCAGCTGTGACTGACCCTGCGGGGGCACTGGCCAGAATGTGCTTTCACTAGAGACTGGCTGGAAGAGGGCAGAATCAATATGAGCTGCTGGCATTCCACTCTAGCCAGGGGCGAAGAAGTGACAGCCTGCTGGCGTCTGCCTGTGGCCCTGCTGGCATCTATTTTGTGCTGTTCTTTGTGAAAAGTGCTAAGACTGAAGGACCTGGTGAGCAAACTTGTCAAGAGGAAATGGGCAGGAGGAAGTGAGGGAAAAGAAACTGACCCAGGAGATAGCCCCATAACCAACTTGTATGAGGGCAATCACAGTGGGTGAGCGGGGACTCACCAAATACTCTGTGTTTCCAAAGTTGAGCCCCCTCACCCTCCTCTTCGCATTGTAGCTCCCTTTTCCTGCCAGAACTTCTGGGCCTTGAGAATAGTTTGAAGTTAGGCTTTGGGGAGGGCAGGAACGAAGCTTTTGAGGAGGCCCCCTCTCCCTGTAGGTGTTTCCCTCCTGGGGTCTGGCACCATCTGCAAGTTTGCTGCAGCTGCTGATGAATTTAAACTGAGTTAGCAGGAGCTGGGCACAGCATATTTGGAAAGCACTCATCCCTCTGCTTTTGTCAGGGTGGGGGTGGGGAGAAGGGACTCTGGCGAGATGATTTTCCCCGCTGTTCTCTAACAGACCCCATCATCCAGATTTCAGCACTGTCCTCCATGTTGATTTCATGGAACTTAGAGAGCTATTGAGAAGGGTTCAAAATGAAGTCTGATAATTTGAACATTGCCATAGGGTAATTCTCAGCATCTTTCAAAGGATGCCTGTAATTTCTCCCAGGGAAAGTTGAAGTATACTACAATGGTGGATCTATTAAAAATATTGGCACAGAGGAACAATGATGCTATTATGTTTCATTGCTGGGATTGCCGCCTCACCACACAGGGCAAATACCGACAGGAAACTTTCTATGAAACGTGCATTTTAGTCCTAATACTTGGTCACTTTCAGGAAGGAGGAATATGACTTGCAGGTCTGTCACTTAGTGTAGGGTAGTAAGTAAAATGGAAGTATACTCTCAGTGTTATCTGCAACTGTAGCTTTCTGTTGATTTTTTTTTTTTTTTTTAATCAAGTACACTGGTATTCTTTTACTTATTTGGTCATTTACCTGAGAAACATTTTTGTTCTAAGTCACCACATATAATGGTGTTTGGAGCTGTGTGGGTCACAGACAAAGCCAGCTCACACAGTTTAAGGAAAATATCTGCTATTAATTTAACTTATAATTATTTCACTCAAAAAGAATTTTATAATATTAGATGTGTTATATTCTTATTTAGAGATATAGTTCAGTGATCAAAATAACATTGGTGTGTTTACCATTTTTGTTTATGAGACTATAGTTAACCACTTGTGCCTGAGTCTCTATTCACGCCATCTCCTTCCTAACCCATCAGCTGAACATCCACTCTACGTCACCAGGTCAATTACATTGCATCACAAATTTCATATCCTTTCTAGAGTTCTTATAGAATCATTTGCCACAGTATGCTTCAGTGTTCCCATTCTAGCTTATTTATATGTTGATTACCACATTCACCACCTTGTGTTCTAGTTAGTCTTTCCTGCTATGCTGTGAGCTTGCTGAAGGCAACACTGTTTCTTAACCATGTTGGTATGCATTTTAACGTTAGTAAAATTAAATTATACAGTGAAATGAAATTATCACTATTTACAATAAGAATTATTTTTAGTTTACAAATATAGGGCAGCTGATTCTTGTTATTTGCAGTAGTTATTTCTATAATATCACTGCAGAAAATGAATTAACCACTACTGAGCCATTCCCCCGATACAGAACGAAGTTTCTATGAAACTCTGATCAGAACATTTTCATCATCCTATTAATATATAATCTTGCAGTATGTGTTTATGTTTAAAGACACCTATTTAATAATATTTTTAATTCATTAACATTAAATTCCTAGCCAAAGTAACTTATACCTAAACAAAGGTAACTTAACACACTCATTTTCTCTGTAAGGCATTGTGAAAAATCAAGAAATAGAATATTAAAGTCACCAGATCCATAAAATAGTATTTAATAAGAGTTTGTTGTGTATAGAAGAACAGTTTATAAGCTGGAGCTTTCAAATTCAAAACTGACATGAAATTCAGAGACTTGATGTTACATGGATGCTTATAAAGTGAAAATGGAAGTTGTTTAATCTTTACAATGATTTGTTATTATAACAGGGTTTCAAAATGACAGGGGATTGGTTAAAAGTGATTATCTGATATCAAGAATATGATTTGTTTCTTTTATTATTATCAGAGGTATTTATAAGAGATTACTTACGTTGATTTTCCCTGATGTTCATGAAATAAGCTAGATTTTGTTTTGCTTATGTGGCTTAAATAGTTTTGTCTCCTGGGGGATTTACAAGCCTGGCCTTCACTTTATTTTTTTTTAATAACATATTGTAGCTTTTGTTCACTTAGGAACACTAGAGAGCACTTTAACACTATGGTTGGGAGTCATTTTAAACAGCAAAATCACCCCCGCCCCATTCAAAGGGAGATACCAAAATATGGTACTGAATATACTGGTACAGTATTAGAACTTAAATGCTAAGTTAGGACATCACTTTGTTCAACTTTAGCTGGGGATATGCATGAGGCAACTCAAATTTTTCACCTCATTGTACATATCTGCAAATGACCAGGAAACCAGTGTGAATATTGATTTTAGGTGTTATAAATAGCTATTTGTAAATAAGTGAATTCACAAATACAGGATCTGTAAGTAAGAATCAGTTTTATTATGTATCTTTAGTGTTTAACATGATGGCTACTGCTTTGTTTACTCTAAATGGGAATGTGGTGAAATAGAAGCAGAAAATTTAGTTTTTCTGCAGTATTTAATAAGTAGTTGTTAGGAAGTTTTCATCTGAAATAGATTTTATTTTAAAATTATATGACATCCAAAACACTCCTTATTTATCTTGAGTGTTTAATTCAGAAAAGAAAAATGACACTATTTAAAAGCATGCGTTTTCCAAAAGATACTCCACACCCCCTATAATTTGCTCTAATCTAGAAGTTGATGCAATATTAACTAAAAATAAAATATTGAATGCATAAAGGCACATCCTGAGCACAGATCTCTGCACAATGGATTTTTAGTGGCAGCGATGAGCTTGACTCAGAGTAGAATATAGATACGCATATATTATTGATGATAATTCACTCTAGGGAACTTCTCCCTGCAATTTGTCCAATACACTATGTACCACTGGATATAGTACATGCATCTTTTTATTCATCCTATGTGGGATTAAGAACGGTACCAGAGGATGCATTTATAAAGACTCACGGGAAAGTAATGACCATTTTCACAGTAATAGATTTTTTCCTAATAGAAAGAAATTGATATTGTACTTCCAAGACATTATTCAAGTATATGTGCCTGAGTATGTGAGGAAACTAAAATAATAATAATAAACTCTACATCTTAAAATAAATATGTTCAATTAAAGAACCAAGTGTTTGTGTGTGGAAGGTGATATGGGAAACATATAAGTCATCTAACTCATCTAACTACTTCTCACACGGGGTGATGAACATAAACTAGGGTGGTAAAGATGTTAGCAGAATGAGAACATGTGAAAGTACTTTCTGAGATGGGTCCTGCATTTTGATGAGGCAGAGAGAAAAGCAAGAGCAGCATTATAAGCGAAAGCATCCAAAGGATGATGAGAATCATGGGCAGCCCAGGCTCACGCAGGTGCAAGGACCACAGGCCATGAGATAGCACAGACTTACTAGATTCACTCTAACTGGTAATCTTGGAGACACACTTTGGACTCTTCATCTGTCTCCACCACCACATCCAATCCATTATCAAGTGTAGTCCTGTCTGTCTCCTGGATACTCACCTGAGTTTTTCCTTAGCTTTTCATCCTCTCTATGATGACTTCCATCGAGGTTCCTACTGTATCACTGCATAAGGTCTCTTGAGTGTTCTCCTTGCCTATGACAAGGTCCTTCAATCTGAAATTCACATTACAGTTAATCAACCTCACTGTATATGGCCCAGATATTGCCACTTATAAGCCCAGAGACCGTCAAGTGTTCTCACAGTCCTTGTCTGACATACAGGCCATTCGTGGTCACATAGGTTCCTCATTTCCTTCTCCAGGGTAACCCCTTACTGCTTTTTATCTTGTGCTTTCTATTTCAATATTAACAAATACACCTCCAGTCCCTGTGACTACCATACTGTCTTCTGTCTCCACGTTTTTATACCTGCTGCTACCTCTGCCTGGAATAATCTCCCTTCCCCTCATTTTATTAGATAGCTCCTAAGCACAAGTTCAGATGTCATTCAACATACCCATTCCCTTAGGAAGCCCTTCCAGATTCTTCTCACATTAGATGTCCTTCTGAAATTTTCATGTTGTATCCTGCATTTAGTTTACATCAAATTTATCACTAATGCATTATGAGTACGTCTTTAAATTGTGGGTTCTATTATTGCTGGACCATAAGCATCTTGCACACAGACTATATCTTACTTATTTCTCTGTATTGTCTTGTGTAAATTAAATGAGCACAATGCCAGGTACACAGATTGGTGGAATATTTTGGTGGAATTGCAGTGTTAAAAGTAGATGCATAACCAGAGATGAACGTTATCTTATTTACTGTGTGTTTATAAATACATAGTTCCCTGTTATTTGTTAATTTATATATAGCATATATAAATAGCATAAAATAACTATTTTATATATAAATATCATAAAAGATGTACCAAACATCTTGTCAGAACAAATAAGATATTGTTTAAATTTAGAACTAATATCATACACACAAAAAATGGTTATTCCCAATGTACATATTCAATGTAATCATGAAAATGGGTCACAAATCAAAAAATTTATTTGAAACCACAAAAGCCCCATGTGGGCCTAGATATATGAGTCCTGAGAATAGAGAACTAGAATGGAGACACCATGATCCCTGACTTCAAATTATACTACAAAGTGATAGAATTTAAACTGCTTGATCATTGGAACAAAAACAGATGCACAGATAAATAGAACAGAACTGAGAGCCCAGGAATAAAAACACATACACATGGATAATTGATAGATGACAAAGGTGCCTAAGAGTTTACAAGAAGAATCTTTTCAAATAATGGTGCTTGGGAATCTGAAGAGTCTCATACAAAATAATTAAACTAGACTAATATTGAAAGATATACATGAAAAAGAATTCAAAAAGGACTAAGGGCCTCCCTGGTGGCACAAGGGGTTAAGCACCACACTATGAAGTTATCTGCAGTCACTGTAGCATGAGTTCCATCCTCGGCCAGGAGGGGACCCACATGGTGCAACAGACCTTTCCTGCCTCGCCTGCTGCTCCCCTCAATAGTGCATTTCAGTTGATCTGTCTGGTCTGTATCCCAGTTCTTGTATGCGTAAATAAATAAATCTTTGAAAAAAAAGACAAAAGGACTAAAGACTTGGATATAGGATGTGAAACAACAAAATACATAGAAGAAAACAAAGGTGATATGCCTCTTGCTGTAAATCTTACAGTTGTTTTTGAGGACTTGATACCAATGGAAAAGGTAAAATAAGTAAATTGGATTACAACAAACTAAAAAACTTCTGCAGAGTAAAATAAATTCAATTTAAAAAGAAAAGACAATCTAGTGACTGGGAGAAGATACTTGCACAACATACATCTGGCAAGGAGTTAATATTCAGAATATACTGGATACAGAAAGAACTTATAAAACTCAATGAGAAAAAAAAATCGGGAGATCATCCAAACATACTTTTCCAAAGAAGTCAGTGAAGGAACCAATAGACACATGAAAATCCATTCATCATCTCTTACTACTAGAGGAATGCAAATCAAAAGAAATGCAGATCAAAACAACATTGAGATATCCCCTTATCCTTCTAAGGGTCCTTGCACAAAAGATAAGAAACAATAAATGGTGGAGAGGATACAGGGAGAAAGGAACCCTTCTGCACTGTTGGAATTGTGAACGGACTCAACAATTTTGGAAAGCAACAAGATTCCTCAAAAAATTGAAAATAGAAATTCTGTATGATACAGTTATCCCGTTATTCCACTTCTGGTTATTTACCTGAAAAATACACATACACTAATTTGAAGAGATATTTGCACCCTCATTTTTTAAGATTTATTTATTTATGTATATAAGGGCTGGGGTGTAGGCCAGAGTTGCAGGGAGGGGTTAAGAGGATTCACCAGAGACAGAGTGGGGAGCAGAACAAGTAGATTGACTGAAATACATTGCAGAGGAGATCAGTGGGCAAAACGGGAGAGGTCTGCTGTGCCATGCGTATTTAACTCCCTGGCCTGGGATCGAACACATGTTGCAGTGACTGGCGATAGCATGAAAGTGCTGAGACTTTACCCCTTGTGCCACGAGGGAAGCCCTGCACCCTCAAGTTTTTGCAATGCTATTTAAGTAGGTAGTTACTGGGAATAACCTAAGTATCCATTAACCAACAAAGGAATAAAGATGTGGGGTGTATATATACACACACATATATACATATATAAAAAATGGAATACTATTTAATTACTAAAAAATGAAATCCTGTCATTTGCAAAGGCCTAAAGGATATTTGCTTAGTGAATTAAATAAGATAGAGAAAGAAAACACCTTATTGTTAGAGGGAAGATTGAGGGGAACCCCAGGACTCCCCAAATTTGCATGCTTCTAAATAGTTCCTGTTATCCACTGCATAAGGACAAAACATAGTCTTAGTGTATAAGATCTCCAATAGAAAATAACTTTAATAAAATTATTGTGCAATAGAGAGAAGATAAAAGGATAAAAGTTTGCAGTAAAATACTCAAAGTTCCCCATCCCCTGTGGGTAAATGCCCAGCCAAACAGAGTTGATCACAGTGGGGCCACTGTTCCCCCAAACTTGTTACAAGCCTAAGGCACCTTCTGGTGGGGAACCAATGGAAAGAGGCAGAAGGGCCAGGCAAGTCTGGAAGGAAAGAGCAAAATCAAAGTACAGGTCAAGAAAAAGGCTGCCATTGTCAGCCTCCCCATGGGTGTGTCACCTAGTCTCTCCCTAGTGTCACTTTCCATGTCCCCTGAGTCCCTGGTACAAGTCCAAAGGCAGGAAGCAAGTGGGGCTTATTCGATGTCTCCCTTCTCCATGTGCCTCCTCCAAATAGTCTTTCTAGTCTTCTCTCCTAAGTCCTTTTTGGGTTCCCTTCCACTGAGTTCTGTTCTTCATGTGGTGTGACAGGGAACATGGAATCTCCCCCTTTTGGATTACATTGTTACATTATGAATCACATTTAGTATATAGAGAAAACAAACAAAATAACTATTGTACTGACCCCTAAATTACATACAGTGTTGTAAACCAATGTTGCCTCAATTAAAACACACACACACTGAATATTGCAAATTACCTGCCTTTCTGGAGTACTTAGATCAAAGGCAATTAATCAGGATGAATATCAGCATCATACCATTAGCTAAGCATTATATTGAACTTCTCATAAAAAATTAGAATTCTGCATTCTTTGATTCAATTCTACATAATTTCTTTTGTGTAACCAATTAATTTCATTATTACATCATGCTGCGTGGGAGCCTGAGATGTATAATAAACAATGAATTAGCAATCAGGAGATTATTCTCTGGCTCTGCTATCCTGGGTTAGTCTGTTAGTCTGGCTCTAATGCAGTAGCTTCTGGGATGAGTGGATCATAATTTGAAGGTCATTTGCTCTAGCAACAAGTGTGCTTTTAATATAGTATTATGTATAGGGCATTTTCCAAAGTCCATGATACACACACACCATCTTTTCTTAATAATTTTGGGAAGTTAATCGACAAGGTTGGTTTGCTTGACTTAGATGTCGTTATCATTGCTCCACATCAGCACCCCTCCACCATGACTTTACAGTTCAATAGCACATGTTACCATGTATTGCTATTAGTGGAGAGAGTACTTCTCATAAGGAGTGTCACCAGGTAGAACTTGTCTGGATTTGGAAAACTTGATTTGCATTCCTTTTTGTCCTATGACCAGCTGAACAATTGCATATGAAAATAGCATTCATCTGAAAAAAAAAAAAAAAGAGTGCCTTTATTTATTATCTACCTACTTAGGATGACATAAAGACAAATGATATCTTGTGAACTGCCCTCTGCTTCCTAAGCATAGGGGCTTATCATCATCACAAGAGATAGCCATTCAAACAGTTTTTAGTCCTTTGGCAAGCTCTTACTAATTACCATTTGTTTAAGCCTCTGTGATAGATGCCCTGGGGAAAATATGATGAGAGCAAAGACCTAGCCCAAATGGACCTTAGAAGTGTCTGGGGGAACGAGGGTAGGGGACAATCCCAGCAGTGTGCTGGTGGCTCGGTGCATGGTGTCTAACTGAAAACATCTCTGCCTTCAAGTGCACTTCTGTCATACAGGTCCTTTGAGTAAGTACAATGGGAAATGCACCAGAAATGTGCTAATGGAAAGCAAAAAATCCAGAATTGAGAGAACCATAGAATGACAGGGTTAGAGTTGATAATAAAACAAATCTATGTCAAAATATTTTCTAAAGCTTGAATTCCTTCTAAGCCCCAAGTACCAAGTGTCCCACTAGCTTAGCTGGAACTTACCTAATGAGATGTATTCCCCGTCTCTTGATAGATTTCATGGCACTGTTGATCAAGTCTCATTGTTCATAAAGTACACTCTTGCTGTGAGTCAAAATGTATCTTGCCATAGAGTACAAAACTATCTTCTTTAGGACAGCCAACCTTGCAGATACAGCAAGGTAATTTTTAGTGCCCTTTCTTCAGCCTCAATAAAATTGTTATCCTTACTATTGGTAGATGTTTGATCACCATCCCAAGGTCTTTTCTGAATATACACATTAGAATAGTATTTTTCGATGTGCCAGTTACAATCAGTAGATGTGAGTCCAGTCTGGTAGTTAGGAATGGGAATAAATTATATTTTCTGTAGAGTCCTTAGGGTTTTCCAAGTATATTATCATATCATCTGCAAATAATGATAGTTTTACTTCCTCTTTCCCTATTTGGATTCCTTGTATGTCCTTTTCCTGTCTTATTTCTCTGGCTAAGACTCGTAGTACTATGTTGAATGGCAGTGGAGAGAGTGGGCATCCTTGTCTTGTTCCTGATCTTAAGGGGAATGCTCTCAGTTTTTCACCATTGAGGATTATATTTGCAGTGGGTTTGTCATATATAGCTTTTAACATGTTGAGGTATGGTCCTTCTATTCTAAGGATTTCGAGAGCCTTTATCATGAGTGGATGTTGGACTTTGTCAAATACCTTTTCTGCATCAATTGATATGATCATATGGTTTTTGTTCTTCTTTTGTTGGATTGCGTTGGTTGATTTTCAGATAGTGAACCATCCTTGAGCTTCTGGAATAAATCTCACTTGATTGTGGTGAATTATCCTTTTTATGCATTGTTGTATTCTGTTGGCTAGAATTTTGTTGAGGATTTTTGCATCCATGTTCATTAGGGAGATTGGTCTGTAGTTCTCTTTTTTTGTGTTGTCTTTGTTTGGTTTTGGTACCAAATGCCTAAAAGTAGATGACTGGATCAAGAAGATGTGGTACATATACACACTGGAATACTATTCAGCAGTCAAAAATGAAAAAAAACCTAGGGACATTTATAGAAACATGGATGGGGTTAGAAGGAATTATACTCAGTAAAACAAGTCAGAAGGTAAGAGAAAAATATTGGATGATTTCACTACTAGGAGGAATATGAAAGAGCAACAGCTACAACAACAACAAAAAATATGAAGAAAAAAGAATGAGCTCAAGGAAAAGGGAAATTACAACCAAAAATAATAAAAAAAATACTCAACAAGAGCAAAAGGTCAAAGATGAACCAAAGGGACCATGGGGGAGGTGGGGAAGGAAAGGAAGGCAAAGAATGGGATGAGGGCAAAAGAGCACAAGAGACTGAGGTGATGGTGCACGGGTGGAAGGGTGGTGGCAACTCCCTGGGGAATACAAATGGTGTCAAATATACTTAAATAAATAAATTTAATTAAAAAAAGAATTGGAATAAAATAGAATGGAATGGAAAGCTATAGAAAATGGCATAGTAAGCAGAGTGTTGTTTCACAAAATGTTGATTTAGGTATGTGTAGATTTATAAACAGAAATTCACAATTTCTGTGTACCTATTTGTATGTATGGTGAATCCCAGAGTATTATTTATTTCACAATAAATAGGTCAGGTACCACAAGCATATCCTCATAGGAGAACTCACATATGTAAAATTAATGTTTCTTGAACATCAATGTGTATAAGATTAGCTTGGACAGTTCGTCTAAAAACAGATTATTAAGTCCCATTCATCTATTTTCCGTGTCCAGACTCTGATTCACAATGTGCAGGATAGGGTCTATGAATTACTCTTTAATGAGCCCCTGGGTCTGCTGTTGCTGCCTGTTGGATTCACTCAGTACCGCTGACTGCAGTGACAGCACTAAATTTACTTAAGAGCTGAGCATGGATGTGGCTATCCATTCACACGGTGAACATTTAGTAGTGCTTATTTGCATTTGTAATGCTTAACTTATTAATTTAATTTATTCATTTATTAAATATTTATTTTATTTATGCATAGAAGCATTGAGATATAAGCCAGAGGTGTGAGAGTGTGAGAGGATTCACCAGAGGCAGATGGGGAACAGGTGGATCAACTGAAATACACTGCTGAGGGGAGCAGCAGGTGAGAGAGGAGAGGTCTGCTGCGGCATGTGGGTCCCCTCCCTGGCCAGGGATTGAATTTATTGACTGCCAATAGCTTCATAGTGCTGAGACTTAAACACTTGCACTATCAGGGAGGGATTTTTATTTTAGTATAACATTTTATATGTTCATTAATAGATTTTTCTAATAATATCTCCTTACAGCCCATTTTGGAGACAGTTGGAGAATTGGGAATAGTACTCAAAGGGAAAAACAGGGTTAGAAGCATAAACCCAAGAAGGACTTACAAGTACTCAATAAAATTGATATACTGTTGGTAGTATAATTCCTAGGGGTTAACTTAGTATGTTGTTGACCGTGGAAAGGATCTGACCCATCTTCATGGAACTTAAGTGAAATAATTCAGATAGATTAAGATGAATACTAGAGGATTTCACTCAAATGTGGGAGGTAAAAAAAAAAAAAAAAAGACCAATAAACACCAAACAAAACACAAACTCTTAGATTTTCAAAACATAATGGTGGTCCAGAAGGGAAGGAATGTGTGTGAAATAGGTAAATGATGCCAGTTTTTTGGTGGTGAATGGAATATAGGCTTTCAGTGATGATTCTAATGTAGTATATATTGATATATAAATATAAAGGTATACGTGTTGAACTTAAACAACAGATAAAAGAAATGAACAAACAAAGCACACTTTTAATTTATAATAATAAAATGGTGGTTAGCAGGGAGGAGGAAGAAGGATGGGGAGGTGAACAAATTCAGCAGATGATGTTACTTGTATGTTTATGGAAGGAAACTAGATTTTTCATGGGGATCATAATTTAATAGATACAAATGTCAAGCTATAATGCTTATACCTAAAACCTACACTGTGTTTTAACCCAATGTTATTTCAATACATTTAAAAAAATAAAATGGGGTGATACATTATGAGGTTCAGCGATAAAAACACATGATAAAAACATAATCAGTTACACTTATGGAAAATGATCTCCTAATTACCACCATTAATTTGATTCCTGAATTGCATCTTCATCTGTTAGGTTAAAACCCATTTCTCTACAGACCCTTTCTTAATGGTGTTTACAACCTTGGATTGGATGCCTTCTTTTAGGAGAAGATGTCTTCAGACTATACCATTTATTCATTTCACCTCGTCAACCCCAAATATTTAGTGATAAATCACTGACCACTTTCCTGCCTGCATACTATCATATATCACCTGCTAATTGGATGGCATATCATTCTCTTTTTTTTTTCTGTTTTCCATTTACTAAGCTTCTGAGCAATCCAGGTCAAGTTTTGGCTAGTGCTTACCTTCACACTTCTAAGTGTGGCAACTCACTTCTTGGTTGCTTCTAACGTATCACTGCTGGGATAATGCAACTTATTCTATTTGTCCCAGTGTTACCCAGACCTTAGAATGGCCAAAAAACTTACTTTATCTCTGCTTCTGCTAAGAGCATCAAGAAAGCTATTTTCAATACTATACCAAGATGTATATTCATAGATTGCTATACTAAATAGGTTGTCGAGAATGATAATCCAAAAATTATGAGCATGGATTTTGCTGATAAAAGTTTTACTTACTGTTATGTTTAGAAACACTAAATGACTTAAGAAAACTAAGACTGGATTGAAAAATTAAACCTATTTTTTTAGATCATTACAACTGTTTAGGTACAGATTTCAGTCACTTATTCAAAAAAAATTCAGTAATTGCTTGTTATGTAACTACTATGTGTTACGGTAGGTGTTAGAATGTTGGTAGGCAATAGTGTGGATTTGATGACGTCCTATGAATCTTTAAATCTAACAGAGGAAGATAGACCTGAAACTACTGCAAACTGTGGCAGAAAAGCACAAAATATTATGAGATTAGATGTGAAAGGATCTAATTTAAGCTGGAGAGAAGAAAATCCAAAGGGAAAGCTTTCAAAGACAAAGTGATATTTAGATGGCCTATGTCAACATATATTTTTTGTGGTACAATCACATATGCATTGATATTTAATTTATTTTTTAAAATTTTTTAAAAGATTTATTTATTTATGCATACAAGCACTGAGGTACAGGCCAGAAGTGTGGGGGGTGAGAGGATTCACCACAGAGAGCGGGGAGCAGAACAGGCAGATCAACTGAAGTACACTGCTGAGGGGAGCAGTGGGCACAGCAGGAGAGGTCTGCCACACCATGTGGGGCCCCTCCCAGGCCAGCAGCAGGGATCGAACTCGTGCTGCAGTGGCTGTGGTTTGCTTCATAGTGCGTTGCTTAATCCACTGCGCCACCAGGGAGGCCCTTAATTTACTTTTGAGTGGAGTTTTGGGCATTATTGGTACCCAGGTAAAGCATCTATAAGTCCCTGTACTGATATCAGTATAACTTTAGCAAAGAAAAATGTTGAATGCGCTGCTTCCTCACAGCCCTGCCCTGTTGGGAAATGCCATTCAAACATTTTACTAGAATGTGTATAAGTCTACTTTTGATGGTTGTGGTTAATAGGTTAAAATTCAGAGCTACCTGTGTGATTCTCAATCATTCTCCCTATACAAGATATTTCTCCCCAGACCCAGAATCTCACTTTCACTCCGCCCAGTGGTGCCCAGTCCTATTGGCTTGATTCTCTTGGGGTCCTTTGATACTAAATGATTGCAAGTCTTGTCAAAATGTCAAAATTACAGGATTATATGATTGTGGATAGTTTAAAGCAATGCTGAAGTAGAAATGTTATTTCTCACCAGAGACTCTGGGCAACTACTCCACATTGTAATAGCTAAACTATTTAGTTTCAGGGCAATATAAGTAGGTTGGGCACCCTTGTGACCAAGAAATCCTCTGCAGCTGGTGTTGGGGACTCTCAATATTCTACCCTCTTATTCTCAGAATTTTCTTTTATTTACATACTACATTAAACTCTCTTGTGGAACTTAGATAAACAAAAAAAGAAAATAGAGTGTATCCTGTTGCCTTAGGTATTCTTAGGAGACTAGATGTCGCCCCACCTTACATTCCACATAGCAGAGTCCAATTCATAATTGACACACAGCCAGTTCTCCTCACTGACCAGTGGAGCATTTCTTTTTACATAATAAAGTTATTTAAGACTCTTAAGATCTATAGCAAATCTTGTTTCTCCTCAGACACCTGCAGCTCTTAAGTAATTTATGTGAAAATGGAACACAATTTAGTGAAAAGAGCTATGATACCACCCAGAGTTCTAAAGGTTTCTAAAAATCAAGAAGATGGGGAAAAGTAAGCCTGGAGTATGGCCATGAGTTTGAGAATTAGGAGGGAAGGTCCTGAGGTTCAAAAATGATTTCTCACCCTTCTTCTGAGGTAGGGGAATGACCAACTGCAGAGTGTGTTTGATTTTAAATGGTTGCGTTCAGAGTGAAGTTTGCTCTTCTCTGCTTTCCAGCACCCCTGGCTTCTCCTCTGAAATGTCAAACTTGAGTTTGAAGGGGAACAGATGATCAGACTGATGAGGCTTTCAAATCAGTTGTTCAAGCAGTGGTTACACTTAGCAGAACAAGAAGCAATTTAAAATCAAGACTTCATCTTGAAACCATTTATTTTTATATCTTCTCTGCCCTTTCTATCCTTGTACTTGACCTCTCTATTCCTTTCAGGGTCCACAAGGCTTGCCATGAACACCACAGGTTGAAGGTTCCTCAGAAAGATAAAAAAGATGAACAAATCTGAGACTCAAATCATCTGAGCCTTTGAGATTTGTCTTCCTCTGTTCACCTGCACCATGTCCCTACCTCCTAGAATAGGATGTCCTCCTCACGGCCCTTCTTCCCTCCTGATGGCTCAGTCCACCTACTTGGTACCACCACCAGCATACTGAACAGATTTATTTTCGTGTCTGTGATCCTGCATTAGTTGGCAAGCACTTGAGGAGCAAACCACACATCTGATTCATCTCTGTATTCCCAGGACAATAGTTAGAACATAGAAGGGGCCAGATACATAGTTACAGATTTCATAACTGAATCATAAATAAGAAATAGGACAATGATAAACACCTTCATTTCCTACCTTGCTCAGTCTCCTTTCTCTAAAAGAATATGCAGGACCCACAAAGAACAATGAAGATAACACAAAGGTTTTTAAAGACAGGTAGTGAAAAATGTAAATCTAGCTGCTGCTTTTCCTCCTTTCTGAAAAGCCACAGCAGAAGTCACGTGAATAAAAGACATAAATGTCAGTGAATAGATTTATTGGTGTTAACCATGGTAGCTTCTTGGTGGAATGTTTGCGCATTAGTAGTTAGGCAATACATTTTCATGCTTGTTTTTAACATACAAGAGTATATTTAGAGATGGCAATGCAATAACACTTAAATAACTAATAGTACGTAATTAATATGTTCCTTCAGAGAAATGGTTTCTATTATCTCTGCCCTACTGGGTGGTCTTCATTTATCTTCTTAAAAGGCGTTATGATTTGGGACCGAAAGAGAGGAGAATGTGCATTTCCTTTGAGATATTTCTCCCCTGTATATCTGGCAAGCCAACTGAGCCTGGAAGTCTTTTAGCAACATATGACTTGTATTGATAGGTCTAGGTATCTATCTAGTGAAAATCTCTTTAATGGTAATACTTTATGTAATGTCCTGTAAAAGGTATTTTGGAAGACAAGAAGCATCACAACTGAGAGGATGTATATTTCCAAAGTAACTAGTTCAGATTGACTTTTTAAAGCTATGTTTCCTTAAGTATTCTTTCAGGCACACAGATTCGTAATCCCTTGAAAGGCACTTTACATAGGCGCTTGGTTATTTTATTTCTTAACCTCCATCCTACTTTGGGTCTGGGTGTGTGACGGTGGAATTGACTAAGCTAGAAGGATGTCAGCTTTCTGGTGTGCTCTGGGCTGTCTGGACCGCTGTGTAAGCAGCACGTCTTGGAAACAAGGGGCTCACGACTTTTGGATCTAACTCAAGAATCAGCGTGACTTCTCTGCGGGACCTCACTCACTGCCTGTAGCTGTTCCTTTGTGGTCATTCTGGAAGCCAGAATTCAATATGAATGCCTCTTGAGAAATGCTTTTAATGAACTATAAAGATCAGTAGTCTCAAGAAAAGACCATTTCTAAACAGTGATTATCCTCATTTCTGTGCACTGAGGCCAATTAAGGACTACAGATATGCAACAAGGAGACACAACACTTTTGCAACCAGGCCTGAAATATGGCAATTGACAAAATAGATACCTGGTAGTTGGTGATTTCTCTGTGAAAAGCAGAGTTCAGCTTCTTGCACTTCATGCTCTCTTTTCAAGTGCCCTCTTCATGAACTTTGCAGAATGCTTTAATTTTAAATAGTTGTTTTGAATTCACAGACCTAGTGATTGTTTGATTATCTTTTTTTTTTTTTTTGGCCTCCTTTCGGAAGATTAAATATTAAAGACTCTTTTTTTTTTAGATCATGCATTTGCACAGCTTTTGAATTCCTTTGAAATAAAATTGCTCTTAATGAAACATCTGAAAACATGAACAAACAGTGAACAGGCAGAGTTCTCCAGAATAATGATGCTATTGTTAAGTGATTGAATACTTGGGAGATTAATATCATGGTGTAATGGCATGTTGGTTAATTCTAGCCATAATTTAACAGTAAAACCTACTTAAGAAAACAGGAGGCTGAACGGCTTGTCAGGGACAAGGCACACAAGCATCAAGCTAACACAATAACAAATTAAGCTGTTTACATACAGACATGGTTGGCCTTATTTTTTTTCTTAATCTGTTATTTAGGTAATAATTGCACTGTAATTTTAACTCTCTGTGCCATTTGAATGTTTGCTTAATTATTTTATTACCATTGTATTTACTGATACTAATACAAGGTGCCAGGGAAATTTGGCTCTGTATGCCTAAGTCTTTATTTACATATGAGTGGCATTGATTAAGACTTGATAACACATATCCCATTTCTACCAGATATGCTAAAATTGTTTGACCAAAAGCTATGGGGACATTTTAGGCCAAATGAAAACACATAATTAAATTTCTGAAGTGTCTTCACATTTTCTAAGGCAGGCTTCTCATTTCCTTGCATATTTTACCAAATTCCCCAGATGAGGCCAAAGTGCCTTTTGCTCACATTTGGGACACCATAAAACATCTGTATATATGAGCTCTAAACTAGGGGAACTTGACAGCTGAAAGCTGTACAGAACAGAGCTTGCAAAAAGAGAAGAAAACAAGAACCTTATATAAAGTTAACATCTATTTTTCTGGCAAATGTAGAATTTTTACAAAGTTGAAAAGTTATCTTGGCTCTTAATATAAAGTTAATTTCTCTTAACTCCTTGACTCAACAATACTGCATGGAATTTCAGAACCTTTATACGTGTATATGTCATAAAGCACTGTGTTTCTGACAGTGATGTACATATGAAATCCTTGGGGATCTTGTTAAAATGTAGATTCTGATTCAGTAGGTCCAAGGTGGGGTTTCAAATCCTGTGTTTTTAAGAAGTTCAAGGTGATGCCTATGCCTTTACTACCTCGGCTTCACTTTGAATACCAATGTCATAAAACATAAGAATTAAACATGCAATATCTTCTGTAGCTGGGTGAATTAAGCTTCAGAATTATGTACAGATGTGACAGCATTAACTGAGGGTCTGTTAAGACTTTTATCAGGATAGCGGATGAGTAACATTTAAACTCTGTCTTTTAGCTAAAGTTTAACCTTTCAAGCCATGTTATCAATACCTCTAGCTACTTTGTTTCTTGATACCAACATTATACACTTCATAAGTGTATACTGCAGAAATATTATGAGCATGGAAGTGACTTCAGAGTTATGAAAGATCCTATATGGAGGGTCACTTGTGTTGTTTTGCACAATGTGGTATGTTGTTGATGTTCTTGAAATTTCCCACCCTTCAAAAATGGAAAGTGAACCATCAGATTTACATGTCCTTTGACTTTTGTGGGAGACAAGAAGCATATCCTTTAGAACGACTGTGGCTGACAGAACTTAAGCAGGTTTAGATAATCCACACACAATGCCCATATGTTACTTCTGAAAGACTCAGCTTTTTATATAACCATTATACTTGGTAAAACATCATGTGGCATTAGCCTAATGTGGAGTTAGTTAAGCGATCTGAGTACTTGGTGCAAGACAGTAACTTTATAGGACCTAAATTTTTAAACTTTCCAGTATAGGAAGTATCATAATATCTTACATAATATTTGAGAAATGACTTAAGTAAAAGGTATGTTTACTTCAGCTCTTAATTTTATCTCTATGGTAACGCCAGCAAACACAATTTTATTTTGACTGCCAAATTGTATTTTCATTATTCTCTTAGCTAGATTATTTCATAAGAAGTTTGTTTGTAGGTTTTAAGAGTCTTCTCAGGTCTTAATACAAATTGCATTAGGTTGACCAAAACCTTTGGAGATGGAAGCTTCTAAGGACCAAATGTTTGGAAACATGATGCTCTCTAAATAATGTAATTTCCATTTGCTGTTTTTGTCCATATTATATCCAAAGGCATACATGTACAGGGACAGACTCACACAAATTAAATATTTTGGATCAAAACATGTGAATTATGGTATTATGGTAAGACATAATATTACTAACATTTGCCCCATTTAACAATCAGTCCTCACTATATATCTGACAAGGGAATAGTATCAGATATAAACAACTCATAGAATACAACAGAAAGAAAACAAATAACCATAAAAAAATGAGCAGAAGAACTAGACAGCTATTTCTCTAAAGGACATACAGATGGTAAAGGGACACAGGAAAAATATTCATCATCACTTACTATCTGGAAAATACAAATACAAATCACAGTGAAACATTAGTTCATACCTGTAACAATGACCCATATGGAAAAGACAAAAGTCATTGGGTGTTGGCAAGGAAGGGAAAAAAAGGAGTCCTCCTCCACTTCCGGTGGGAATGTAGATTAGCCAGCTTTTATGGAAAGCAGTATGGAGGGGTCTCAAAAGATTAAATATCAATCTGTCATATTACCCATAACACCACGCCAAAACACTTATCCAGAAAATTCAAAACTACTAATTTGAAAGAGACTTGCACTCCCATGTTAATTACAACACTATTTACAATTGCCAAATCATGGATTCAATGTAAATACCTCCAAACAGATAAGTATCAAGAAGATGTGGTATATATACACAATGGGATATTACTCAATGATAATTCAACTCATGACATTTTCAGCAACAGAGTGGAGCTGGAAGGGATAGTAATAAGTTGAGTAAGTCAGAAAGAGAAAGATAAATATTGGATGGTGTCATTAATATGTGTATATGGAGAAATCAAAAAAAGGGCCAGAGGAAGACAAGTTAAATCTAACCCTTGAAAGTTGCCTATAGAACTGAAACATCTGGAGGAGGAAAAGGTTAGGGAAGGAGTGGGAACAAAAGGGAAAGTAAGCACCATGCACTATGGGTTGGATTATCATTGATTCATTAATGGGTCTATTATGTTGGTGATACCTGGGGGAGAACCTTCATGTTACCTACTAATACAATAAATTTATGAAAAAAATAAATAGACATTTTTATAAAATTCAAAGGCAGGTCATATATTAGAAATATTTCATGACTCAATACATTTACAGTATATTGATTTGCACAAAGAGCAGTAGTAGGACTGGCTTGGAAATGTTGCCTGATTTAGATTTGTCCAATCATTTAAGTAATATTTTTACTAATCTATGCAACTTAGAAATATTATTTACAAAGAATAATATTTTGACCTCAATAGTCTTGGAATTATTGAGCCTCCCTGGTGGCACAGCAGGTTGAGCGCTATAGGAGGGGACCCACATGGCGCAGCAGACCTCCCTTGCTTCCCCTGTTGCTTACCCTCAGCAGTGTGTTTCAGTCGATCTGCCTCCTCTCCCCACTCTGTCTCTGGTAGATCCTCTCACCTCCCACACCTCTGGCCTGTACCCCAGCTCTTGTATGCATAAATAAATAATCTTTTAAAAAAAGTCTGGAGATTATTAAAGAAGTCGGTGACATTAAACATTGTCAAGATTGTAGAGAACTGATATGCTGGTGGAGAGACATCCTTTTGGGATGCACCTTGGCTTCTGCATGAGTCAGCAACCTCCTCCTGCATATGTAGCACAATAAAGCTCTTACATACTTATACACACAAGTAGAAATGAAAGCATTAACTGATGTTTCTAATGGCAAAAGTAAAGGGTGTGTATGGATAAACCTAAGTAAAAAGACAGGAGTTCAGATAAAATGAAAATTATTTGTTCAATATATAAATTATATATTTGTTCAAATACTATAATGTAATAACCCAGTGAAAATCAAATAATCTTGGTATTTTGTATCAGTTAGGTTGAATTCTTGATTTAAAATGTGAAGTGAAAACAAGCAAGGTTGCAGTTTGCTATGTAAACTTTAATTCATTTAAAGAAGGTTTTAATATGAACAAAATTAAACAATATCTTATATATATTTCATATAGGTAATATATATGCTTCATATATTCTTTATATATAGTTCATATATATAGCATATATATGATAAACAATGGAGAAAAGTGAGGGATATTTTATTCTAGAACTTAGGGAATTTTATATTGTTCATTTATATTATTTCATGTAGTCACACAAATATCAATATATTTATATAAATTCACAAATATAAATAATTTTATATCAAATTTTATTAAAATATTATATAATACATTCTTCAATATATAATTAGATCATAGTTATTTTTACTTAATAAAATTCAAAATTATAATTCATTAGACACAAATGGAACTAGACAGTGTTGGGATATAAACAAACAAAAATTTTAAAAGATTCCTTAATTAACCATACACTTCTACCTTCTGAGTACAATAATAAAATGCCCATTTTAAGTTTACAAAATGTCAGTTTTTAAAATGTGGCTTAATAATAAATATTTTAAAATGTTCAGCAACTACCTAGTAGGAAATTGAATGTCCATAGTTTCAAAGATTCCTTTCAATCTTTGAGGATGTGTTAAGTTCAGTGCATGAATTCTCTCACTGTATCAACCACTTTAGATAGAAGTATTAGGTATTTCTCTTACAAGATTAAAGTGTATCTCATTTTGACCCCACTGCAGAGGCTGTAGTGAGAGGCCCTTTATGTTAGCACACAAACACAAATCACACACACACACCCATCTCCATACCTTCTGACTTCTTTTTTGAGAGCTGTAATTTCCAGGAGGAAGCAATACATGTTAGTTCAAAAAATACATGTAGCTATACTAGTTATAAAATAGCCAGTGGACATATACCTTGGTAGTTGTCATCTGCCCACATCTTTATTCTTTTAAGGTTAGGGTTGCTTGCTAAGCTAACATACCCTGGTCTGATGACAGAGTTCAAACAAACAAACAAACAAGCAAAAACACAACAGCAATGCATGAGATGACCAACTTTACATTCCTGATGACATTATTTCGCACTTGGTAAATACTAATTAAAAATAAATTTACTAAACTAAAAATAATAAGAGCAATAATGATAATAATAGGTAATATAATATTCTTTTAAAAGTGTGTAAGCAATATAAACTACCCACTAAGGACTACTTTATATGCTTCATATCTGCTAGTTTGTATATTTGGTATACATTGTTAAATTTTTCTAATATTATGGCTTAATTTTTATGTGTTATAATGTACCTTGATTTTAGCATTATTTATATTTAAAGGTCATGCAGGAATTCCTTGAAAGTAGTAGTGCTGGATACAGAATTACATATGTGGTTTGATTATGTGAAGCATATAAAAAGAAAAATCATCCATAGCAAAGATATTTAACTCATATCAAATATTTGTGGTGTGAGATAATGACTAATTTTGACATTGCTAATTTTTTTTTACGTCTCCCAAATCTGACTTTATGAACTATATCCCCTCTATAATGGAAAAACAAACAAACAAACAAACAAAAACAATCAACTTATTAAAATGTCAGTACACAGGACCTCCCTGGTGGCACAGTGGGTTAAACAATGCACTATGAAGCAGACCACAGCCACTGCAGCACAAGTTCGATCCCTGCCACTGGCCTGGAGGTGGGGGGTGACCCACATGGTGTAGCAGATCTCTCCTGCCTCGTTCGTTGCTCCCCTCAGCAGTGTGTTTCAGTTAATCTTCCTATTCTGTCCCCCACTCTGTCTCTGGTGGATCCTCTCACCCCCCCACACACCTCTGGCCAGTACCCCAGTGCTTGTAAGGATAAATAACAAAATCTTTAAAAAAAAAAAATTTAAAAAAATGTCAGTACACAGGTAAGGAATGAGCTGAAGACTGTTAATAGAATTTCAATTTTACGGGCATGAAATGTAGCTTTTTATTACATTTAATGTTAAGGAAAGTGGAACCAATTAGTTCCCATGGCATATGAAAAACATATACCAGCTAAACAACTTTTGCTTTGGCTTACCACTAGTTAATGTCAAGACAGTGAACAAGAGGCCACCCCCTGAGTAGAATACATTCCATCTTGTTTGTAGGTAAATTCCTATTGTGTAATAAACATCTGCAATCACAGCACAATGAAACCCATGCTAATCCAATTGGGAAAAATCATATAACTTCAAAGGGAATCTACCTGGCAATGGAATCAGTCTTATTTGCAAGGAATAAATTTATGTGTGGAGATATAGGGCATATGTTATCCTTTTCTCAAAACTACCACTTTATTGCTATAATTAATTTTATATCAGAGGACCTTAGTTACTTTTTCTAATTACTGTCCTTTGAGATGCATAAAAGCCTCCTTATAATAAAAAACAATATGTTGCTGACAATTTATTAAGATCTCTAATTTGTACTTTTGTGTTTATATTTCTTTTTATTTAGTCTGTGAAAAATGGTTTTAAATTAAGGATTTTAGGGTCTTTAAACATAACAATAACATCCTCTGGGAGAACAGATAAGGAAAAGTTCTGACTGTACCCTGTAGATGTGGTTCCTCTTCATAAAAATAGAATAAGTGGCTGCTAACAGGGCTATTTTTTCCTGAGTGTTTCATTGAAAAATACCACATAAATAGAAAAGTATACTGATTATCAGTGTACAGATTCATGCTGTATTTTTACAAACTGAACACACCATGTAACTGGAAATCAACTCACAAAACAGAACTTGCCTTACAACCCCCACCTCTTATGTCCCTTTTCCTCCTAAGGATAATTAACAACTGTCTTGACTTCCAATATATTAATTTACATAAGTAGAACCATATAATATATACTTTTGTCCTAGTTTTTTTTTTGCTGAATATGGAAGATTCATGCACATTTTTGCCTGTAGCTATAGTTTGTCATTCTCATCACACTATTATATTCCATTATTTGAATAAATGCAATATGCATATCCACTATGGTATTATTGGCCATTTTACTGCTTTCCAGTTTTAAGTGGATAATGAACATTCTTTTTTTTTTAAGATTTATTTATTAATGTATACAAGAGCTGGGGTACAGGCCAGAGTTGCGGGAGGTGAGAGGATTCACCAGACAGAGTGGGGAGCAGAACAGGCAGACTGACTGAAACACACTGCTGAGGGGCGCAGCGGGCAAGGCAGGAGAGGTCTGCTGTGCCATGTGGGGCCTCTCCCTGGCCTGAGACATGGATCGAACTGGTGCTGCAGTGACTGAGGTTTGCTTCATAGTGCGTTGCTTAACCCACTGCACCACCAGGGAGGCCCTAAATCTGACAAAAACTTTTCAGGTTTAAGTTTCTCTTAAGCTAATTATTTGCAAAGGAATTAACATCATGATCATTGTTCAACATTTTTTTACTGAACATCCATTTCCTGCTCACTTCTGTACAATGGCTAAATAATACAAATAAGGAAGTCAGTTTCCATTCTCAGGTAATTCTCAGAACTAATCCCTGCGTACCTACATGATGTAAATGATGCACTTGGCACATAGAGAAGGACACACTTCTAATTAAGCTAAAAGAAAGACAGTGAGTGAAGAAGTCTTTCTGAAGGAAACATTCAAACATTACGTGGCAAAGGGAGTTGTGAATAGAAAGGCAGGAGAAAAGAAAGACAGTTATTGGCCACTGGGATTGTACTATACCAGAGAACACTCTAGAAACTTCTCATAATCAGCTTTGGTTGTAGTTAGGGGCTCACATTAGGGATTGATGAGAATAGAAACTAGAAAGAGAAGCTGAGCTTCATATCTTCCCTGACTGTTATAGTATACTTACATTATAAAAGCATTGCAAAAGTATTACTGAATCGAGCCTTTATTTGTTGGTTTTCTACTGAGGTGATACTATGACCTAGTTAAATCATATTGCATATGAAACAGTGGTATTGAATACTTTACTTTGGAGTGAATAGTTTCAATAATGGACACTGATGGCATGAATAAACACAAAGAATAATTCACCATCAAGCCCAATGTATTTGTAAATAAGTAATTATCTTTAATATTTTTCCTTTTTCTTATTTATACCATAGTTAATAAAATGTTTTTTCTTTCCTGGAGGAACACTGTCACATCATCAGATGTTTACTGTGTTCCTAATAGGTGTATATACTCTTTGCATCATAAATATGTCTAAACAATGAATTCTAAAATATTATGGAGCATGAGCTGTTCCTAAACAAAAGATTCATAGCTATAGATACATCAAGAAATTATAAAGCTGAGACTTTGGGTTAGGATGGCACAGATATTATATTACATTGAAAATGTCCTAAGGTTTTATGATAGAAATTAGAGACCATATATTTGAGTTTCATTAAGTAAGAGTTGATCAGGTGAAAGAATTTATAAGAAGGCATTAATAATCTTCATGCCATGTGAGAAGCAGCTAACTTTTCTTGCATTTTCCCTTTAGCTCATGACCTTCCAGTTGGCACAGGCTAAAAATGTATCATAGGTGTGTTCTTTGTAATGAAAACATTTTCCCCAGTGGAATTTAAAGAATGTCTTTGGAGGGCATGTATCTGTGTTCACCTACAGTAATAGTAGGACTGAACGCAAATGAAGGACCCACTGAAAATGAGTTGGAATAGCATTGCATGAATTTTGTAATCTACTCACGTTCTTAGTTAAATTTTTCAGAATCCATTTATATCAGCCTGAATTTTCTGACCACTAGAGAAATGAAACATTAGACATCATCCTAGCAGTTATTGCTAAAATGCTTAATTTGTACTCTTAATTATAGTCTTCTCACTTACTTGGTATGGTAGTTAGATATGTTTTACATATAATTTTTAAAGTACTGTAGATAACACAGAGAGTCTACAAAGCAAATAACGTTTACATAAGCAATTTGAGTTGACAATTGACTTATGGTTCTAGCATGAATTATTTGACAGTGGATTTCCCATCATAGTTCTACAAGGACTGACTCTTTCAGACTCAAAATGGAAATCAAAAAGTTTGATGTGTTGACAAATATGCCTGTGTTCTGATTCACATGGGTAATTTGTTTTTTTTTTTTTAATTAAGGATAAGAGTAATATTTTAAATTAAAGTTGGATTTGCTTTTCATGGTTTCTGCTTTTTGTATGTGTGAATTTAAAAAATAAAAATTTGCTTCATAGAGTAATTTTTTCTGCATTATGTGGCATGTTCTCCCCCACCCACAACCATTGTGAGTTCTAATTATTTTAAATTAAAAAGTACATTTTTTAAAAAGATTATTTATGCATACAAGAGTTGGGGTACAGGCCAAAGTCATGGGAGGTGAGAGGATTCACCAGAGACGGAGTGGGGAGCAGAACAGGAAGACTAACTGAAATACATTGCTGAGGGGAGCAGTAGTCAAGGCAGAAGGTCTGCTGTGCCATGTGGGTCACCTCCCTGGCTGGGGATTAAACTTGTGCTACTGTGCCAGGATGCTTCACAGTGTGGCGCTCAACCAGCTGCACCACCAGGGAGGCCCTAACAAGTACAATTTAAAATGTTATAAATTTCAGAAAGATTCTACAGATCGCTCGACTAATATTCTTTTACAGAGAAATATCCCTGGGAAATATATCATTGAGTTCTTTGCACGAGGCCCTTACACCAATATTAAAAGTCATGTATCCATTAAAAAGCTTAAAGTATGTGCTATACTTTATGAAATTCCTCTTTCAATACTTTACCTCATTTTTTCCTTGAGTCTTTTTGTAGATTTAAAATAAAATCATACCATAAAACATTTCACAATAAAGATTTTGAAACTATTTCTTAGTTTTAGCCTTGAATTATGTTAAGCTTCACTCTAGTAAGTAAAATGAATTGTTCAATATAATGTATAGAAGGGAGATTACCATCAATAAGATATACATGTTGCTCATTAAAAAATGGAAGATATATTTCTGCCTAGCCATAGTTGACTTTTGTTCACATCTAATTGTCTTCTTTGATGGTAATTTTGTGTTTTAAGGTGATATCCACTCACTTATTCATTTATCCAAAAAACATTTATTGAGTAAGTCCAAGGGATATAAAGTGAACAAGGCTGGTGTCCCATCCTTAAAGAACTTGTTCATATGATTAGGACAGGAATAAGTTCAATGCCATACAAAACAAAAAGGGATGAGACCATGTTGAATTTTGTCACTGGTGTTACAGTGTGCTCTTTAGCAGATATATGCTCATACTATCTCAGACAGTAATTAGAAGAAAAATTCGCTTCTTGGGGAATGGAAGAGAAGCATCAGAGAGATGTCCATTGAGCTGGAACGTTGACAACCAGGATAGTGACAATGAAAATCTAGGCAGAGCTTAAAACAAAGCTAAGTGACACAGATGGTAACTGGGAAATGCTACATTGATAGATACAATAGCCTTACAAACTTTTTAAAGAATGTGGTGTGATTATGTGCTTGGGTAGAGGAGGAAATTCAGTAGAAGTCAAGTGTGCTCTGAACACCTGAGCCCCACTGCTACTGAAATATGACCCTCAAAAATGGCTGCATATGGTACACATTTGATGGAATTTCTCTCAGAACTATTGAGCCACAGGTAAGGTAAGCATTTTCAAAATCTGAGATTTTATGTCTTCCCCAAACACCAAGTGTAAATTCTGCTACAAAGCTCTGTTTTTCATTTTGCATTCAGTTGATATTAGGGTCATAGTTTTGCTCAAATATGCTACATATTGTCAAATCATAAGCTTCTTTTTGGATGAATTTCTTTATAAGTGAGTTCTAACACTCGGTAATGGATGTCTAGCTATAGTGTTTCCAATAAATGTTCATTGTTTTTTTTTTCTGGTTTAGGGAACTATTCATGTCCAGCAGCTATGAAAACTTACAAGTAGTTCTCTGGCCCGTGACTGTCCAGAGGACTGGTTTTTATCCAAGTTTGCCACACCTCATAAAGGACAGTGTGATGACAGGAAAAGATGAGGGGTTTTGCATTCAAATGCTACTGAATTTTTGTATAAGCAATGTAACTCAATAGCTATGGGAACTTAAATTTTTCACCTTTAAAAAAAGGAGGATAATATCAATCTATTAGGTGTTTGTGGAAGTATAAAATAGCATATTCCTCACTTCAATCTTTATGGTGACTGGCACACAGAAGTTGCTCAATTAATGGCATATATATATATATTTGTGTGTAAATATAGTCCAGTCATTGGTATGTGTATCTGAACACATACTTTTTTTTCTGGAAAAAGTCGTTAGGTTCACAAGAATTACATAAAAATCAACATACCATCATAGAGATTCATTATGAATCAAACATTATACTAGATAGTTTGAGGATGAACAGATTAGATAAACATAAAACATTATTTAGACTCCTAAAGAATCAAGGTCTGGTTGAAAATACAATCTGCAGGGAAATAGACAATATCATAAAATGATAAAATAATAGTAATAACAATAATAATGCTGTTGGGTGTCATTCTGAAGAATATGAGCATGATAACTATTCAGATTTGGGAGAAAGGGCTGGCTGACAAGGCAGACAGGACATGCAGTATACTCTGGAAGGAAAAGAAAATATTTAGAAAATGAAGTGAGCCTGGAAGTTGGCAGCGACAGCCACAAACTGACTGTCCTCAGGTTCAGTCTGTCTCAAAAAGTGGTTTTATTTGACTTTCATGCTGTGTTATAAAACCTCTAAGCTAACTTGTCAGATGTATGATGCGCGGTATTTTCTCCCATTTGTAGGGTATAGTTTCCTTTAATTATGGTTTCTTTCACCGGGAAGAAGCTATAGTCCATTTCTTTACATTTGCTTCTATTTCCCTTGCTCTTGGAGCCAGGTCCTCAAATACATCCCTGAAGCCAATATCAGAGAGTTTTTCTGTTTTCTTCTATGTATTTATGGCTTTCTGTCTTTGTTCCACTTTGAATTTTACTTATTAAGAATATTTTACTTCTAAAAAGTTACTAGTTAATTTTTAAAGTTCTTTTTGACAGATAAAAGCTAGTATTTAGAGGTTAAACTAAAACTAGAAAAATGGAAGAAAGAAGTAGTATGAGCATGAGCATTTAAGAAAAGTCTAGCATAGAGAAACATGATAATAGCCAATGATTTGCTAAGAAAGGCCCTGTAAATGTTCAAATGTATGAAAGATCTCTGTCATTGGGGAAAAAAAGGTAAGTTTCAAAAAAGTGAGATATAGGTGAGATCGGTGGAAAAAGAGCACAGGTGTGGATAAATAGGAATTGAAGGAGAGGAAAGAAGCATTGGCCTCTTCTCATAAAGCAGGAGGCACTGGAACTGAGATGTTGCCTGGTGAAATAATAATGGAGCATGCACACTGAAGTCAGACTGCCTGGGGCTGAAGGCTGCTTTTACTATTTCCTGTCCCTGTGACTTTGGGAAGTTAAGTGTCTCTATCTTAGTGTCCTCATTTAAAGGACACCTAGTGATAATGCTCACCTACTGGGACTGGTATGATAATTAACATGAGTGGGCATATGTGCATAGAAAATGTTATAAAAGTGTCAGCTAAGTGAAATAAAAGTTGGATTAGAGAGACTTTAAAGGATAGACCCATAACTTACAAACAGGAGGACTTTGCATCAGATAAAAGTGGTATTTAAAATCTCCCAAATCTAAAATCCACTTACAGAGACATTGAAACTTGATAGTCCTGGATTGGACTCTTGAAAGCAAAATGGCACTGGGTGGGGACAATTCACAATCAACTATGCATGAGCTAGGAGACTCAGTGAGACTCAAGGAATGTCAAGGTCAAGTTATGGCAAACCTAATACAATTACTGGTTAGTTGATGTACAGAATAGGAGCAAATAGAGACTGGGTAACCCGGAAACACTGAACTGGACCAGTGAATGCGATGGCAACTTAAGAGATAATCATATCTGGAAAGTTAGTGGAGGCAGTATTGAAGTGACTGAATCTGAAAGACAGGCCGAAAAATAGTTTAGTATTGTCAGGGGGAGCCTGCATGAATTGAAGAAGGAACTGTGGTTTGACTTAAGCACAGATGAGAAGCTGGTTAAGTGCTAATGCAAGGAACCATACTGGAACATGCGGGCTCCATCCAGATACTTCAATCCAAGTTATCATTGTTATGCCATGTAGCCAACATAGAGGTAGTGAGGGTATAGGCAGGAGTTAGTAAGGCAATGATGTGTAGACTAGGAGTCTTCACATACACTATTTTATTTCCTCTCTACGCTCATTAAAAAATGCAGGTTTTAGAATCGCATTATATAGCTCAGGAAACTGAGGTACCGAGGGACTGAGCAATTTATTCCACTCCATAGGGGTGGTAGAATGCAGGTGCAAGTCCATATGAATGAATTCTAAGTCCCATTCCAAATATTAAAGGATGTTACACATGCTACAATGAACTATGGTCAGTTGTAGATAGTACCCAATAACACGCGATGCGGAATCCTGTTTTCATGAAAATCCCCTTCTTGCCGGGTGTCATCCAGCCTGACCTGAAGACTTTGGCCGGGATCCGCTGTGGTGTCCTCTCATTGGCCCTGCCTGTAAGCACCTCTAGCTGCGGTGAGCTGAGTCCTGGCCTCCTGCTTGCCGGCGCCATGGTGCTCCAGGCCCTTATCGATCGACAGCACCGCCTTGGATGAGTGACCTTTTGTTTGGGACTTTTGGACACTAGACACCATCTGGAATGAACTGGCTGGACGCTTGTAGACTTAGGAACTCTTTGTTTCCTACATGTGTTAAGCCCCATTGTTATTGTCCCCTGGGCCTGAGTGGTCTTATACTTGTGCTCACGAGGGAGAACTCACAGCGACCTGACCACCACTGGCCACTGTCCTTTTAGACAATTATACACCCCCTCTATTCCTCCTCTTCAGCTCTATGGCATTCTTCCTATGTCGTCCTCCATGCTTCTCTGCGTCCTAATCTACTTTTCTTATTAGGACACTAGTATGTTGGATTAGGGCCCTATGACTTTGCTTTATCTTTATTACTTCTGTAAGGTCTCGATATCCAAGTCATGGTCTGAAGTACTGTTAGTTAATACTTGTACACATGAATTTTGGGGGACAACTGAGCTCAGGGCTTTGGTCTCTCCTTTGTAGACCGACCTTATTAATACTTTAGAATATTAATGGGCTGTAGGTTTCTTTTGTAGATGAATCCTGGCTGATGTAGTTCATGAAGGGAAGTCCCACCACAGTCCAACTGCACTCCCAAAGTCTTATATACTCCCTTAGTATCCCGAAAGGCCAAGAATACAGGAATCATCCAGATGTAAGCAAACAACCATACTTGCTAATGTTTCACCGACTAAATAAATGTGATACCTTTTTCTAGTGTGGTATTAATGTAGAAGTCATATAAAAATGAATTAGCTGAGAGCTAATTGACTGTGGAGCCTTTACTTTAAGTCTCTGTATTTTTTGAATTACACACAGTGGGTGATTCAGTGATAGGATTTAAAAATATACTTTTACAGAAAGATCCTACTTATTCGATGTCTTCATAATTCATGAAAAGTAGACCCATAATAGCTCCATGTTCTCTTCAACTTTGAGAAATAAAGATGCTATTAGTTGAAACTGGGCTTGTATTTGAGATAGTCAAGTATATCAACCAATATAGTTTGACACAAATGCTATTTATGAATAACATGCCAGAAAGAATCAGCTATGTCATAAAACAATAAATAAAACTTAATTTTTTATAAGCTTGAAAATAAAACTTGAATTTATAAGGTGGATGTAAGGTAAATGAAAGTTACCACTCTCTCTCCATTACTGTCAAAGAAGGACACCTGTGGTCCTGCATGCATGCCTGATGGCAGGCAAGCTGGAGTAGGGTGTGAGCATGCGTAGGTGAGCGCACCTGTGCTGAGACACGGGGCATTTAAGGGTGGTGGTATGGGGATGCCAGGAGTATGAGACAAAGCAGTCGAGAGAGAGAGAGACGTAGTAGCCACAGTAGCAGAGAATCAGAGGCCGGAGAGCCCAGAGAGAGTAAAGATTCGCGGGGGACCCTCCTGGCCCCCAGTCTCCCTGCCTGCTGTGTAGCTGGTCGTCTATGATGTAGAAAGATTGATAAATGCTTGGAAAATCCACTGCGGGCTCTTGGACTCCTCCTTTACCTGTCTGCCTGGATCATAGAGAACCAGCCCTGTGCCTTCCTGCCACCTCTGTGCGGTAAAGTATCTTAAAGAGTTGATATACAAACTATGAATTTATAAAACTCAGTTATGATAACTCAAAATATAAATGGGTCATTGTAGAGTAGCCAATGGTTCATGGAGTATTCTTAGAACATAAAGAATATGTTAATTGGATCATGGCTTTATTTTGAGACTGGACATTCAGTATGGTTGGAGAATGTATGACTAGGATGCAAAGTTGCATATTTTTATGTCAAAAGTATTCTAGCGGCCTCCCTGGTGGCCTAGGGGTTAAATCTCAGTGCTATCACCACTAAAGTGCTATCACCTGACCCTGGCCAGGGAGCTAACACACATAAGTTGAAGCAGGCCTCTCTTGTCTCACTCACTGCTTCTCTTAGCAGTGAATTTCAGTCAATCTGCCTGTTCTGCTCCCCACTCTGTCTCTGATGAATCATCTCAATCCCCACCCCTCTGAGCTAGCAATGATGTGTTAGCAGCTTCTCACATGGACTAGAAAAAGTACTGAAGTCCCACATGGAGAGTATTATTGTAGAAAATTTGTTCACTTCATTTATTTATTTCCCTCAAGAAATTGAAACCCCCAAGGGAGTTGACTATGGATAATATTTTATCTTTTTTAGCTGTAGGAAATAAAAGCATACAACAGTGATTTGGATTTTTTCTGAAAGCTTTCGAAGCCACTAGGCACATGGGACCAGTACTTAGGTGTCTATGTCCACACATTGTTCAGTAGTTTAGCCACATATGTTTTCTAATATAAGATTTTCTTTCCACTCATGAATAGCATAAAGAGAAACTTTTAAGGTTTGGATCCAGGGGCCTCCCTGATGGCACAAGGGGGTATGCACCGCACTATGAAGTATCCACAGCCACTGCAGCATGAGTTTAATCACCTGCCAGGCAGCTGACCCACATGGTGCAGAAGACCTCTCCTGTCTCGCCCGCTGCTCCCTTTATCAGTGCACTTGAGTTCATCTTCCTATTCTGTTCCCCCTCTGTCTCTGGTGTATCCTCTCATTCCCAACACCTCTGGCCTGTACCCTAGTTCATATATGCACACATAAATATTAAATAAAAGTCTGGATTTAAAACCTAAGACGGAAAAGAGTAATTGAGATCATCTAGTTTAGGAATATATTTTCCTCACATTTACACAAATGTGTAAAAAATTATCTTTAGTGTAGACAGTTTTTTATTATTGCCATCTACAAATATACCTTGAAAAAACAGAAGAGAAATCGAATATGATTTTTCACAGGCATGTTTTATTGGAAGTTTTGTGTTCATGGTGGTTTGGGTCTTTAATATAAAATATCAATTGTATTCACCTGTATCGGTTGTTGATTTTGCCTCATGTAGAGAATACTGAGTCAGTCACACAGGAACTACCTGTTTGCTCTCATGAGAGTTTAGACATGAATGGGGAGTTAAGAACCTTGTCTTGCTGTGCAGAGTGTTTTCCAGCATTGCAAAATAATTGTGAGTGCAGAATGTTGTAACTGAGCCAAGAGATGATGTCACCCCGGTCAGAATGGAGGCTGAATCAAGTCGAGTTGTGCCACATCACTCTTTGGTTGTGCACAATTGAGAAGTCTCACCAGACTCTTAATAGGAAAGGGGAAGTGAAGAAACAGCATAATTTGCTTGGGGGTGTGGGTATGTGTATGATTTTCCATTTATAGTTGTAATACTTTCTGGTGAAAAATAATTTTTATATGTTAGAGAAAAAGTTGTTGCCAAAATATTCAAATGCTTTCTCTAATGAAGCATTTGACTTGATTTTTTTGCTATAAAAATGATAGGTATTGTTTATATATACTACATTTAATGAAAGGAGGGACACCCTTGTTATAGTGATACAGTAAGACATTGTGTACACTGGAGGTTTAGAGACCCACTATGAGGTGTAATTCACTGTGAGGTAATTGTTTTTAATTTCCTCCTTGTTTTAAGATTTATTTATTTATGCATACAAGAGCTGGGGTACAGGCCAGAGTCACGGAAGGTGAGAGGATTCACCAGAGACAGTGGGGAGCAGAACAGCCAAACTAATTGAAATACACTGCTGAGGGGAGTAGCGGGCAAGGCAGGAGAGGTCTGCTGTGCCATATGGGTCCCCTCCCTGGCCGGGATTGAACTCGCCCACTGCTGTGCTGCGGATCCTTCACAGTTCAGCGCTCAAACCACTGCGCCACCAGGGAGACCCTTAATTTCTACCTTTTTAAAGATTTGTTTATTTATGCATATAAGAACTAGGGTCAAGACCAGAGGGATGTGTGTGTGTGTGTATGGGGGGGTGGGGGGAGGATTCACCAGAGACATTGGGTAGCAGAATAGGTGAATTTACTGAAATACACTGCTGAGCAGAGCAGCAGGCCAGACAGGAGAGGTCTGCTGCTCCATGTGGGTCAGTTCCTTGGCCTGGGATTGAACTCAGACAATTTGGTAACAGTGCTGAGACTTTACCCTTGGGCCACCACAGAGATCCTAATCTCCTTCTGAAAGACAGAACTAAATTTTAATTTAGGAGGCACTTACAGAAAATTTCAGGAGTAGCTTCAAAAATCAATTAAGGGGGCCTCCCTAGTGGCGCAATGGTTTAAGCACTGCACTATGAAGCAAACACAGCCACTGCAGCACGAGTTTGATTCCTACCCCCGGGCTGGGGAGGTGACCTACATGGTGCAGCAGATCTCTCTAGCCTCGCCCTCTATTTCCCTCAGTAGTGTATTTCAGTCAATCTGCTGTTCTGCTCCCATTCTGTCTCTGGTGGATCCTCTCTTTACCCCCACACATCTGTCCTGTACCCCAGTTCTTGTATGCATAGAATAAATAGATCTTTAAAAAAATAAATTAAGAAGGGTTTTTGTCTTAAGGGTTTGTGTGTCTGATGTGATATGGTTATAAATGAGCTAAATTATTCCCTGGTTTTTGCTTCTCATCTACCACAATAATGGAGTGTGGGAAAAAAAAAAAGGTTGCATCAAACATTTTCTTCTGTTTTTTCTTCTCTAAGATACATTATTTGCAAAATGTCTCTTGGTTTGAATAACTTAAATTAGCTGGCATTACTAGAGTTAATGGGTACCTTAGACCATTGTAGACTGAAATAGCTGGTCAAATATGATAGCGTTTTACTGGTCAGTTCCTTAAAGAGAAACTCTTGAGATGAAATTGTGCTTGAAAGAGAAGTTGTATGTGTGTGTTAGGTAGTGAGGATGGTGGAAGGATAAGGGATTTTGGAGGAAGTGTAAATATGGTAACAGGCATTTTGGTAGTACAAAATTATAAGAAAAATGGCTTTTAATTTTTGAGTACCTGTATGGCTAAGTAAGAACATAGTGAATTAAATTATTATATGAACAATAAATATAAATTATGTTAGTGAATGACTTTGCTTGCTGAATGTCTTAGTGATAGATTTTGACAAACTAACTTGTAATATCTCTGTTGTCATTTGGAACTGAATCTTTATCTCTTTCACTTTTATCTAGTTCAGAGAGTATTGGAGACTTTTTTTTATATAGCAGAGAACAGAAGCGACTAATTGGAAAAGAGCTAATATTTAATGAGCACTCATTCTATCCTAGCCGAGAACTCTGATTTAGATGTTAATATCATTCCCTATATTTATAGAGGTTTACATAATTTTAAATAATAAGTAATTAGATTTATATCATTGTAGATGGTAAATTGAAGCAAAGAGCAAATAAGACTTCAACCAAATATACCCAGACCAAACTGTGATTTGAGTCATAGCAATTTGTAGACAAGTATAGTCTTTTAACTACTACTAAATGCCCCAGAGCATAATACCTGGGTTTGCAAAGACATGGAGAATGATTGAAGTACGTGATTTTACAGGGATTGCTGTCTATTTTAGAGGCAGAATATTATAGTTAAGCACTGCACCAAACTTGAAAGTTCCACATTTAACTCCTTACTATTATTGCTTTCACAAATTATGTGATTGTGATCAAGTTACTGGTCTTTTAGACAATACTTTTTATATCTGTGAAATGTAGTTAACTGTGGCATTAAAATTATAGTAGTACAGGAAATGAAGTGGCACCAAGACTATAAGTAGCTGACAAAATGTGTTCAATTCATTATCGAACAGCTCCATCCAGTTCTGACTAACCTTAACAACAAGAGACGGTTTTTTTTTTTTTTTTTGGGTGGGTAGTGAGAGTTATCTCAGACCTCTTTATCTGATTACATAAAAAATATTCCTATTTCTCTTGTGACCTACCAGTATCTCAGCTTCTCCTGGAATGATTAGCAAAGCTATAGGAGGAATAACATTCTTAATTACATTAATTCTATTATTTTTTCTAGAGGACCCTCAGTCCAATTTCCATCAAAATATCTGGAAAAAAAGGCAATGGCATTTCTAGTACTATGCTATTATCAGTAATGAAATTTTAGCTAATGACCACCAAAATGCTCCAAAGAAGTAATGATATGACAAAAAATGATTACAAATGTAAAAGAAACATTGGTGATAGGGAAGTGGGTTCTTTAAGAAATAGCTTAATATTTGCGTACATTCTCATACTTGTACAGAAAAGTCGCACTGAAAGAAAACTTGCTAAATATTTCGTGACATTGGCTCAAATTTGAACAGAATATTAGCTTTCATAAACTTCACAATGAATCCACATTATAGATTCTCTCCAAGTTGAAGGACATGGTTTTAGGAATCATCTTCAGCTCCATCATTGTATATTAACAGGTCCAAAGAAATTGTTTTCATTCCTATCTTTTTGAAAAGCAAATTTAGACTAAACCTTCTACAAGAGATGGAATACTGAATATATGTCTAGTGGATATTGATATTTATGGTAAAAACTTTGTAGATCAAGTAGCATTGGATAAAGCCAATCATGCATTTATTTATAGTAAATAGTAAGTGAATTTCCACTACTTCTGGTACCAGATGCTGACAATAAAAACTCATTCCTTAACCTCCATTATCTTACAGTAGTATATATTTTTAGTAGCAGAAATGTTAAGTTCCATTTATCCGAGGAGCACTGCTAGGAAACTCAATATTTCATTTACACCTCTCCAAAATCCTGAGAGGTATTACAATTCTCATTGTTACAGATGAAAAAGGCTGGCTAGAGAAGGCACGTAAAACTGTTCAGGGTCTCAGCGCTAAGTCAACTTCAGAGTAGGCGCCAGCCCTATTCAACCTGGCGCCAAGGTCCATGCCTTCTCCCCTGAATCCACAGAGTGAGATTTACCTTGATCACGATCGCCTGCAATCTCCTTTTAGCCACCAGTGACAACCTGGCAATTTTATTTTTGAAGGCTCAGCCCAGTGATTACGTAGGGAAGCACAGTCTCAAGTTTTAAAGAAGAAAGTGGTGAAAAGAGATCATCCAGGTGTGAAATGGGAGTTCAAAGCTTGTTTTCTTGGTTTATTGCTGCTCAATTGTGTGTGTATCAATGCTCATTAAGGTGTTTTAAGTGTCTTCATTGGGTACAATAACATTGATTCTTTTTTTTTTTTCTCTCTCTCTTTCAGGTATGGAAAAATTGTATCCACAAAGGCAATCCTTGACAAAAACACAAATCAGTGCAAAGGTAGGTGTAATTACATCTAGCCCCAGAGCTCTTACCTGTGCTATTGGATTGACGGCTCTTGCATGGCGCAGGGCCAGGCACCAGCTGCACAAAGACCACTATGTACATACAGTATGTGGCAGGCGTCTTTAATAAAACCGCGTCTTTAATAATGCCGCGGCATTGAGGAGTTGTATTTCTAGTAACATTGCTCATTAATTTTTTTCATTAACAAACAAAATGAAAATCACAAATCAGAACAAGTATCAAATTGCTTCAGCATAAAACTAAATTATCTCCTAACAACTCTGGGTTGTCTGATTTGAATGATATCATCAGTGATGCAAATTGATTTCCTATATAAAAATGAGGAACTCTGGGGAAAACTTGCCCATGCAAAACACATTTTAATCTCTCTGTTCTTTAAAGCTTTAGCAACATTGGTTGACTAGGAATGAGTTTACTAATGGGCCCTTGTGTAGAAGCGTCTGCTCTAAGCATCATACAGGATCTCAGAGTTGCTGTCTTGTGAAGCTTTTTTTTTTTTTTTTTTTCCTGGAAATACTTTTGAAGCCATTTGCCAATATCTGTGGCTCATATTTCTTCATGTCTGGGAATCCCGTTTTCTTTAAACGGTTGCATAACATTATTTGTGAACTCTATAAGGTCTCTCTTGAATGAGTCAGTTTTTACTGGAAAATTGGAATGCTTGTATAACATATGTTATTTGCTGTAGCCCTAACACAGTCTTTGTTATAACATTGAAATTAAGTAGTTTGGTGGATCCAAGATTGTTGACAGCACTGACCCTATTTCAAATGCATATAAAATATGCACGAGTTTTAGGAATGGACAGTCATATACTCCACACATATCCTAAACCTCTTTGGGTAATAGTAATGAGATTCAGCGA
The DNA here is from genome assembly GCA_019455555.1 of Galemys pyrenaicus. Classification (NCBI taxonomy): domain Eukaryota; kingdom Metazoa; phylum Chordata; class Mammalia; order Eulipotyphla; family Talpidae; genus Galemys; species Galemys pyrenaicus. The sequence continues at coordinate 11,520,010 of JAGFMF010011681.1, forward strand.
TAATAATTGTAAAAAAGCATTTCATGTCTCTTATAAACTAGAACATTCTCTGACATTCTCTGAGCTCTTAGGTACTATAAGACAAAAAAAAATAATAAGATATGTTAACTGATAGTTCACTTTTTAGTTGAGATGGAAACCACCAAGAATAACAATGATAGGATTTCTTCAACAAAATTAATAAACTAAGCCTGATATATTTATTAGGATCAGCATATTAACCTAATGTGAGTTTAACAGAGTTATGTATAGCATGTGATATTCACAAAATACTGGCAGGACAGAATATGGAGACTTCTGTTGGTTGTCCATATTTATGAAGTGAAGGAGAATGAATAGGATTGGAGAAGGTTGATGTTCAGGAGAAAGAATTTTAGATTATAATTGAGTGGACCCATATAACTGAAATAGAAAAATACACAGGTGTCAATGTTGATTAAACAGGGGGAGAGGTTAAAATTTTGGAGGCTTTTGAAAAATTATCCTGTATATTTTTAAACTCATTTCTATATATAAGCCTTAATAGTTTTTTGACAGACACCATGTGATTCTGTATTTTGGAAAAGTGATCATGACAAAAGTGAGTGAAAGTAAATTGCAAAGGGGAGAAACCTGAGGGGGAAAATACAATGAACATTTGAAATTCATATTTATGAGGAAAATGAAAAAAGTCACCCATCACTAGTAGGGGAAGAGAAAGGGGATTGCCATGACAATTTTTTAATTTTTAAGGGAAAAATTGAATATTTTTTTAACAGTAAAAGAAACATGCATAAAATGAAGCCTAAAGTTGTATCGTGGTTGGCAAAGATGGATATGCCCTTTTTTAAGGTCAGAAATCCAGATGTGGTGTTGCTAGGTTTGGGGCAATGGTCATCAGTTATGCATCAGACATGCTGGTTAGTGGCCTTGTCATGGCGTCTACGTGGGAATGTCAAAGAGGAAGCTGCAGGAAAGCTCAGAGCTACTGTGAGTACAGTAAAGAGAGTAGATAAGAATCCCAAAGGATAATGGGTTATCCTTCTCAAAGGGCACTGGGATGGGATACATCAGGATAGGGAGCTGCAGACTAAATCTTGGGTAACAAATAAGAACAAAGCAGGATCACATAACATTAACATAACAATGTTTGTGTTAAGGTGGTGGAAAAGGGATAATAAATTATTATCTTCACGTAGCTTCAAATCTGTTAGGTTGCCTTTCCAGACAACAAAAAGAAAAATCAGTTCTGGGGAACATTGAGATGCCTCCAGTTAAAATTTGTTTTTTCTTTCTATGAAACCTGAATAGCACATAACTATGTATTGCTTTTTTTTGGTAAAATGGTGTCAGATGAAACAATGTCAGATGAAACTAACCATGCTTTAGGAGAAAATGTTCCATTTCAATTCTTTTAGTAATAGGCAGAAGTTGAGTCCTCCTTGACCACTGGTTTCTTAAGAAAAGAAAGAGAAAGGGTGAGTGACATGGCTTTTTCCAACAAAAATCACTCAGAGCATCAAAGTCTACCGTTAGAGAACACAAAGTGGATTCAGTCTTCTCAGAGACACTTGCTTCTGAATTATTTGCCAACTTTGCCTCTAATCGAGGTCTTTGCAATTAAAACCGAATGTTATGGGGACAAGGTTTATTTAATTTTGTTTCTAAAGATATGGTATGAATTCAGTTTCTCTGCTCTGGCCTCATGCAGCACATTATATGCTAGGTAGCGCTCAGTGAGGTAGGAGGATTTACATTTGCTAGTCTCCTTGAGATGAAAAGAAAAGGCATCCAATTAACTGTGTTGTATCAACCCAACAGACATTTGCTCTGTCTTACTGTGTGAAAGGAAGGCTTTTCTTTCCTCCCCCATCCCATCCATGTCCTCTTAGGTACAGTCGGCTGGCCTGACAAACAATGGTCTCCCTTCCAAAAGGGGTCATGGGGAATTCTTTCAACATAACCTCTGTTTTCAAGATTGTTCTTCCTTGGGTGGTGGCTGTGCCTGCAGCTTTCATTCTGTATAATATGGCAACATAAAACAAAACAGTCACCGTCAGGCCAAAATGACCAGAAATTACTGAACAAAGCGGGCAACAGCTCCAGATGGACAGTAATGAAAAACAGACCATGGTTCATTCAGATACTCAAAAACAAGGGCCAAATAAAAGCTATTGTACGAGTCACAGAGATTTACACAGCTTTGTTTTTCTGTTTTATTTTTTGGTTTGTTTCCCATGTGTTTTCCTCATGAGTCTATTGTATTTGCTAATTTAAAAAGTCAGGGAAAATTAAATAAAGGAAGCCATTGAAAATGCGGTATAAATCCTCACTGAATTGACTTGTCTCTGCCTTTTCCTGCTTTTAAGTTGGGCTTCCTCTAGCTCTGCACCCCCCTCACCCCTTTCCATTCCCACCTTGCCATCTTTCTGACAGGCTATGCGTTGAGCGTGCAGGGAATGAGTAATGGATATTCCATAGAAAGTTTCCATGCCTAACAGCCATAGGATATAAGAGTAGTTAGCATGTGCCAAGCATACCAACTTCTAAAAGTTTGAAATACTCCCTTCTGCCTTTGTTGTCACAGGCCGGTTGGATTATTTTTATGCAAGCTTATGTTGCCTTTAACATTTCATTAGACTTACAGAATCAAAGTTGAATAACCAACCAAAAGTGTTGAAATCATCCATGAATGATATCATTCATTCTTTATTTTTTTAAGATTTATTTATGCATAAAAGAACTGGGGTACAAGCCAGAAGTGTTGGGGTTAAGAGGATCCACCAGAGACAGAAGCAGGAACAGAACAGCCAGATGGACTGAAATACACTGCTGAGGGGAGCAGTGGGCCAGACAGGAGAGGTTTGCTGCACCATGTGGGTCACCTCCCTGGTTGGGGATAAAACTCATGCTGCAGTGGCTGGCAATAGCTTGATAGTGCTGTGTCTTTATGATTAAAATGATAGGTTATTTCTTCTTAAAAGAAATAATTTGGCCTGCCATCCTCGTTCTATAGAAAGGAGTAGAACTCACCTAGAGCTTTTCAGGGAAATGTGTGAGTTGACCTACTTACCAAGTCTAGATTCATAACCATGTTAGACATGGTTTTTTAAAAGTATTTCCAAAGTACTAAATAAGAGGCAATATGCTTGGACAAGTTTAGAATTAATCAGTTTTATTTATTATTGAATTTTCTTCACTGTTCTTTCTCAGGAGTATTTATATAACAAGTGAGGACAGTGTGGAATTCTGAATTTAATCCTGGAGGGAAGGACGGTTTTATACTTTGTCATATTTTTTAGGGAGAGTCATTACAGGGTATGAGGTGTAGCCTCCATGGGTCAGCTAGTAAATGACAATGACATGCACCTGGAGAGAAAGTAGACGTGTCAATGGAACTGTTTGGTTTCCAGAAAATACCACATATATTCTGGGCTGTTCCAGGTGGACACAAAGCAAGTAAAGGAAGAATCTAACCACCATGGAAAGCTTTCCTTCCCAGTATCTTTTGTTTTTCAAAATCAATGCAAACTAAAAGAAATGTTCTGTGAAATTTATGAGTCTGAAGAATTACATTTTGAGAGGAATGGGCACCTCCCCCAGGTGGGCTCACAGTCTATTGAACAAGAAGCCCATGAAGCAAAATGACCTGAAAAACATATTTATTCAATTTTCAAATAATGGAATTAGGTGAGAGGGGGTGGGGTGGAAGAGAAACAGTTCACCTAGACCACTCACTGCATTTTCCTTGGGATTATTTTCCATGCAGTATTTTCTGGAATTTCTTTCGTGAATTTTACTTTCCTCTAGTATTTTACCACTATACACAGGATGGACATATAAACATATATTTGTTTCATTTGGTGTTGAAACTGAACTTTGTTTTCATTTCCAAAATGGTTGTTCTGTACAGTAACTTGGGTATCTTTCCACAGTGTATCAAGTTCACTCAGAAGTGTCTTACAGGTATCTTTAACCTGGAGTCAACATCCTGGACCTCTTTGGAGAAAATGCTAGTTTTTACAGTGCAGTGGACAGGGCTAGAAAACTTTGAATGTTGTCTCGATCTTAACCAGACATGACACCTAAAGCCATTTCTCTTGTGAAATAGGATCCTTCCAAGCCTATTATTTTCAATATGGAAACATTAACTATTTTAGAGGGGATGATGATGATACAAATTTAACTTTGAGAAGTTTCTGAAATAAATGTAGATCGAAATATATCTCTATCCTTGGGAGATATAGGACAACAGTTTTCTAAAGGTTTTATAGCTCTATATGTACTCAGTGTTTGTACTATTTGCTTGTAGTATCACTTATTGCTATAACAAATTAGTGTGTATGCAAATTTAGTAGTGTATGTTTAGTTCATAAAATTTACATAAACTTTAAATATCATACATACACAAATTCAAAACAATATGGGTTGTTTAAAAATTAAACCATTAGTTCTCCAAGGATTTTCTAATTGATGTCTATAGTGAGAAAATAATTAATATTCTTATAAGTTATATGTAACATCTCTAAATATCTGTTTCCTCAACTGTCAAATGAGGTTATATATGTGTCGGATAAAAAATAAGTCTTTTCAAAATTATATGGAACTGTGTTTGTAATGCATCTGGCACATACTACAGGTAAGGGCTTCTGTGGCCTTGGACTTGGATTTCTTTTCATAGGAATCATATTGGCTAGATTTCCTGCATATCTTCCATAATTTAATGCAGTTCTGAGTACATTTTAAATGTTCAAGTAATGCATATTTCATGAATTGACATGTTTGTTGAACGTCTGACTTTGTCAATAGTAAAAAGCATCAGTACTCAAAGGCCATTTGTTCCCTAAATTTTGGTATTGGCTATATAATAGCTCTCAGGGGTTTTCAAACCTATGGACCTGTTGTCTGAGGAAAAGCAGGTGGTAGAGTTCATTCAAATTGACTTAGATAGGCTGGGGGTGGGGGGAATGAGTCTTTACTCACCCTTTGTCCTACCATCCCCTTTGTTATGTTGTTGTGAAAGTTCAAAGGGATCAAGAAAAAAAAGTCTCAAGTGTCTTCTCTACTGTTTGAAACCATCACAAATGATATTTGTGTAAGGCATGGTTAATTGTCACTTGATTTGATGTTTGCTGTGTTTCTTATTGACTTGTTGCTTATTTATAATGCTACTTAGGTACTAAAGGGTTTTTCCTTTAGTAAAGAAATTTGAGCAGTCTGGAATGAAAAAAAAAGGAAACTCATGCATATGATGACGTTTAAAAAAAAAACAAATTGAATTTGAAACATGAATGACCATTCATTATGGTTTTGCAAGTGGCTGTGACTTCAAAAGTCTCTTTACCCAAAAAATATTGGTGATCTAAGGTCTCTATGTAATATGATCATTTAAAAAACAGGCGTGATTTCCTCTCTGTAGTGTGGGATAAGAGAATAGTGCAAGGTTTCCATTTAATTAATGCTACTTCTCAAGAAAAGTAGCAGCTCATTTAATTGCTAGGCATCCAGATAGACCTATTGGTCATTCAGCTTAAATCAGTCCTGCATGGGAAGAAAGCTGTATTCATGATCATCTCTGGAAAGCCCTTTAATGCTATTTTTATTTATTTAAAAAATTTATTTATGCATACAAGAACAGGGTGATAGGTCAGTGATGCAGGGGGAAGTGAGAGGAGTCACCAGAGATAGTCAGGCGCAAAACGGGCAGATCTACTGAAATACACTGCTGAGGGGAGTAGCAGGCAAGACAGGAGGGACCTGTTGTGGCGTATGTGTCACCTCCCTGGCCAAGGATTGAACTCATGCTGCAGAAACTGTTGACCGCTTTATAGTGCTAAGACTTAACCCCTTATGCTACCAGGGGGGCTACTTTTAATAATGCAACTTCTTTCAAGAAGAAATAAGTATAAACCGCAGATATCATAACTGTTGGCTGTCTTTACTATGGGGGAGGCAGAAGCTGAAAAAAAATATTTTAGGGAAGCAATTTTAAAGAACATGCTAAGCTCTAGGTTTAAGAGTGAAGTGAAAAAGAACTGCACTTGAAATTGCACTGAATGAAATCAGGGCAAAATTCCCTGGAAATACTCTGTTAGGCACATGGAAATTTGTGTCTCTGGGTCATTTTAAATACAATACAAATTAAAGTGAAGATTGTAGTCTATTACTGAAGAAATAAATGAAAGAAAAAAATCTGAAATGAAGAATTACATGAACTAAAATTGAGAGCTTTGGTGTTAAAAATATTATTAATGCATGATGGCTAAAAGTTTATTAAGAGTATTCATGAAATATTTTTGATTCATAAGGGTTAAAGATGAAGAAATATTCAATTTCATGTATAAGGTATAAATGAATTATGGTTATAGCTTTTCATAGAGGAGTTGGTAATGAATTTCAGGATGATATGACCATAGGAAAGGTTTTATTTTTTTATCAAAAATTATATATGCATAAGATACACAATATGATCATTTTGCTTTCAAATACATCATGTGCTTACTACTATTGTACTAATCATTAACATATCATCTCCACACATGTTCACTGTGTGTATGTAAATAAAAACAGGTAAAATTTATTTTCTTAGGAAATTTCCAATATTTAATACTCTATTATTGACTTTAATCATTATACTGCACATATTTCTAGCTTTCCATCTAATATCCAGCAACTTTATATTCTCTGACCAACATCTTATTAGCCCCCTCCCCCCTTTTTTCTATCTGTTAAGTCTTTCTACTCTGTTTCTGTGTCCTTGGCTTTTTAAAAATTCCATTATGTGAGATCACAACATATTTTTTGCTTTCTGTACCTGGTTTATTTCACTTAGCATATTCACTCCATATTCATTTCTGTTGTTACAAATGGCAGGATCTCTCTTTGTTAAGGCTGAATAAAATTCCTTGGTATTGTCTAGATCACCACTTCTTTATTCATTCATCTATCAGTGAACATTTATGTTGCTGCCTTGTCTTGGAGATTGTGAATCATGCTGGGGGGAAAATGGGGGTGCAGGTATGTGTCAGGGTACTGTTTTAATTTCCTTTGGTTATATACCTGTACTTGTATTGCTGCATCATGGAACAGTTCTATTCTTAGCCTTTGAGGTGCCTCCATACTTTTTATTTGTGACTGTATCAAATTACAGTACACCAGGCTCCCTTCTCTTCACATCCTTGCCAGCATTTACTTTTGCTTTTTAATAGCAGTCATTCTAACAGGTAACAGGTGTTAAGTGATATCTTGTTGTGTTTTTTTTTTTGTTTTTGTTTTTTTGCATTTCCCTGATGATGAGTGATTAGTGATGATGATCTCTTTTTCATATACCTGTTGGCCATTGTGTATCTTCATCAGAAAAATGTCGATTCCAGTTGTTTTCCTAGTTTTGGATACAAGTGTTTTTTGTTTTTGTTTTTGATTTTTTGGTTATTGAGTAGTTTAAGTTCCTTATGTATTTGAAATATTACCCTTTATCAGATATGTGGTCTTCAAATATTTCCTACTGACTAAAAGAAAACAAGCCAAAGTTTTCTATATGGAAAGTGGATTTTTCACCAATCTGTCTCAGTTTTTACTATTGTTTTGAAGCAAATGAGAGTAACTTATGTAAAATATATATCTACTTATATAACTTTAGTTATATTTGGTAATACATTTATGTATTATATCTGTGTTATTACATCTGTATATTCATATGCCTGTGTGTTTGTATATGTGTATATGTTTGTGTAACAGGGAAAATTTTATGACAGACTTGTATTCTGAGGTTTAAAATTCATTATATAGTTTCATCTAAAAGTTTGTTTTAGTTTAATACAACATAATTTTCTTAAAAGAAAGTTTAAGTGAAATCCCTATAGTTTTTGCCGCTATGCTGTGTTACATAATCTAAAGAAGTCCTGGAGAAATTACTGTGCTTTAGGTAATGTTCTTATTTCTTGTTTCCTTCTGTTGTGAATGGATGTTATAGACAAGTAATGGGTTAGCATATAAAATTACCATACAAAACTTCCTTCAAACATTGATAAAATATGTGCATGTTTGAAATCTGTGTTAAAATTTAAATTTTCTATTTTGCATTCCCATCTTTCTACCTAAAATATTATATTCCATAATGTCCAATATAGACTATTAATATAATTACATACATACTATTATGTTGTCCAATTCAGTCTGTCTTTCCTGTATCCTTCAAGATTTACTGCCCTTGAGTTAACCCTTTGGCTCTGCTTCACATTAATCAACATTTTCAAAATATATGAACTATCTTTTTCAATAAGATATTTCCAATTTACTATCTGTATGACCATACCATATGACCATCTGTAGACAATAAAAACTCAACACAGTATATGAGCTGGTGAAAACATCAGACACAAGGCAAGCCAGAGGGATGTTTTATCTGTTTGGGTATTTCTTATGGTACCTCTATTAATCCACATCTTGTGTATTTCAAGGGCTATGAGGACATTGACATTCACCAACATTTTTATCTTGTATTCCTCATCTGAATTCCCTTAACCAGGTGGAAATACACTCTTCAACCTGCTTCTCACTAACCTAATATTAAACAATCTGGAAAGACCAAGGGGGAAAAAAAGTCAGCAAATCCCAGTAGCAGGGGTTACAGGGGTCAGGAATGTTGTCTTTGGTTCTTTGGTTTATTTGCCCAGGAGAGAATACCTGCTTAACAGTGAGTTGGGGAGCCCTGAGAAATATGGTGAACAGTGGATATGGTGGTAGGAAATATATTTATACTAACATGCTCTGCGACTCAGCCTCAAATAGTTACTCAGCATACTGCAATAGTGTTGGTGGTATAGTGGTGAGAATAGTTGCCTTCCAGCACACGGCAATCTAGAAGTCTTTTTGAACATTCCTATAATTTATCAAATGGGCACATTTGTCTAGTGAAAGAATGTGGTTTAGCTACAACATTGCATGGAAGTGTTTAGATATGACTGCTTCTTAGTGGGGATTAAATCACTCTTATTTTCTTCAAACCAGCCCATCTCATCCGCTGCCTGGCCCCTGAAGGCATGTACATCTACAGCTTTCAATAACCTATATTATCATTGAATGGCTATCGATTAACTCTGAAAGTTATAATTATCCCCACTTTACAGATGAAGAAATAAATGTGAAAATGCTGAATAGCTTGTCAAACACCATTAGTCAGCATCCAAATATAAGTCCAGCAAAGCCTATCACTCCACGATTTACTTTCCCTCGCTGGAAATAATGCTCATAAGTAAGACTAGCAGCGAATGATCTAGGATGTTGCTAATGACAAGCCCACACAAACACAATGCTTTTAGCTTTTATGAAGACGGACAGTTTGAAGGAAACATGCAATAGTTCTGCCCACCCACTTCTATCCCACTATGAATGATATTTGATTAGAGTTCTAGTTCTGTTTTGTCAATTCATATTGCTATAAAAGAATGTACAGATTGTGCTTTGAAAGTAAGACATCTTTTGAAAAAATTTGGATCAATTTGTTTCACTTAAAGTCTTTTTCTTTTTTCATATTTTGACAATAGTTTTCTGTTAACTTCAATTTTATACTTAAATCATATTGACAAATGTCTGGCCTTCTAGCTGTGTTAACTTTAAAGTGAGCAACAGTTTCATCAGTTTTAAGTGGAAAAATATTGCAGAATTATGGATAGTGATAGGAAGACAAAGTGCGGTCAATAATTTCTCTTACTTTCTGGATTCAGGATGAGGCTTTTACTTCATTAAAGGGCCCGTGTGGCAAGCACACTCTCTCATCTTATTTAAGTTCTGTTTGGTTTGTCTTCCATATTTGCTCATGAGGATAAGGTTAAGACCTCTAAAGAGGCTGCTCTATCCCAATTACTTACCCAGGCTCCCTTCTCTTCTTTAAATAGCTTTCACTCAGTGTGAAGCGTGTTTTGTGGTCATTATCTCCTTGAAGGATGAACTCAGGTATAAACAACTATTTTCTATATGGATTCTAAAGTTCTATTGAAAAAACTTTTAACATTTTTAGTTTATCCATGAGTCAATTTTTGCAGCAAAATTCCTGAGTACTTCCTAATGCTAGTTTTTCCTTTGTAAATTTGTTTTTTTTCCTCAAAGTTTTCCTATAATTTTTTTCTATTTCAAGTTGCTTTCAAATCTCTAACTGCAACCCCAAGTCTGCCTCATCTTTCATTCCCTTATTTGTTTTTAAGAAACCTTGACATTCTCTGCTCAGTTTTCAATAGCTCTGGCACATGCTTTATGTTCTTCAATTCCCCCTAGAACTCCCTACCTGAATGTGATTCTGAATTTTTTTAAAAGACTTATTTATTTTGTAAATACAAGAACTGGGGTATAGGTCAGACATAGGAGTGGTGAGAGGATTCACTGAAGACAGTGTGGGGAGCAGAACAGGTGGATCTACTAGGATACACTGCTGAGGGGAGCAGTAGGTGAGATAGGAGAGGTCTGCTGCACCATTTGGCTCAGCTCCCTGGCCAGGAATCAAACTTGTGCTGCAACGGCTGGCAATAACTTGTTACTACTGTGTTTTTAACCCCTTGCCACCAGGGAGGCCTGATTCTGAATTTTAATAGAATTCTATAGAATTGTTGGAATTACAACTTTTTCTTTCTTGTCTAGTTCCTGCGACTTATATATCTCAGACTTAATGTTCTACTTTGAGTGCCTGGTCTAATAAATAAACATTACTGGAACTGTTAAGCGAATTAGTTACCTTCCCAATGCCATCATCTGTATTTAGTTTGTTTCATTGATGGGTTTTTTTAAATATTTTGTTTATGCATGCAAGAACTAGTGTACAGGCAGAAATGCGGTGGGTGAGGTAGAGTGGGGAACAGAACAGGCAGATAGATTGAAATACACTGCTGAAGAGAGCAGTGGGCAAGGCAGGAGAGGTCTGCTGTGCCATGTGGGTCCCCTCCCTGGCCAGCAGCAGGGGTCAAACTCGTGCTGCAGTGGCTACAGTTTGCTTCACAGTGCGTTGCTTAACCTATTGTACCACCAGGAAGGGCACCTTATTGATGGAATTTTTACAGGAAATAGCAGAACATCAGAGGCACTATTTCATATTTGGAACCAAAATAGCATTGTTAGGTAGGATATAGATATATTTTGTCAGTGTCCTTATCAAGCTAAATATATGTATTAGTTGGTATCTGTTAAGTTCTATGCTTTGGAAATTACCACCTACTCTATGAGGTAGCACCCATAGTTCTCCACCAGTACCAGTTTGGCATTGCCAGAGTTACTTGAACTTTTTTGGGTACAAACCTTTGGACTTAACTCAAGAGTTAAATCATTACCTGAAGCTCTGTGTTGCAAATGATTTCATTTGGACTTTGTTCTCTAAACAATTTCTAGCTGGTTGTATTCAGAATTCCCAGCCCTCATTAGCTAACTGCACATGTGGAAACACAGAGGCAGTGACCTTCAGATCCACTCCAGAAATACAAACTTGGTCTCTAAGTTTAGAGAGGAAATGCTTCCTTCTCCCTAGCCAGGAACTGGGACTGATGTTGTGCCCAGGTCATACATACGTTGGAGCCGTCCCAGCCAGTAAGGAAAAAAAAGACCTCTGGGGTAATATGTGCGTCACTAAGACTTGCCTGTGTCCTTGCTTCGGGGGGCAGCATCTCACTGGAAGTGCATGGCCCTATGGGAGCTTTTTTAAGACACAAAACATGAATCCAGATGTGAAAATTGCTAATGAGTAAAGTGACCAGCCAGTTTAGCATTAAAAGTACACATGGAAATAGAGTGAAAAAATACTGTGAGTTGATCATATCATAGAGGTTCTTGAAACCCGCACTAAGGAACTCAGAGTTGCTAAGGAATGAAATAACAAGTCATGGACAGGTTTCAAACAGGCAAGTCACAGGATTAAAGCATTCCTTAAAGAAGACTGAATTTGCAAAAGTCCCCGAGTGTAAAAATTCAGCCAGAGGAGGGGGCCACATTAAGAGGGTCAGTGGAGAGATATCTCTTTTCTATCTGTGTTTGTTTCTTTGATGATTACATTTCAGGAGTCATTAAACTTTCCGGCTCTTTGAGCAAATAAATGCAAACATATCTTTGTTTTCTGAAGAAGTAATATTTTAGGTGTGGAAAAGCTAAATATGTTCATGAAATCTTTGCATTATATTGCTGAGTACTGTGAGATAACCAACATGTGCAAAAATAGTGAATGAAGAAATACAGTTGAGCATTTTACAACCATTCACAAAAATAACTGTTAAGACTTTCAGGCAGCTTGGAAAACTAGATACAATATGAGAAATTGGAAATAGGAAAACAACAGAAAAACCTATATACTCTATATTAATAAGTAGGTCAAAACATAAGATATTTTTGATTGATACCTACAGTTATTGGTTTGTATACAATTATTTGTGTTCTTTCTGCTAATTATTTGTATACAATTATTTGTGTTATTTCTGTTAATTCTTTGAGGGAGGGGCCATATTTTAAAATATCTGCAAGACTAATTCCCAGCCAATAGAAGAGTTACTCAGTTAATATATTAAAAAGAGGAAAAAAAATAAAATGATGAAATTCTGTCTAAGATAGGACCACAATTCTACAAAAATTAATACATTCAGAAGAGTAAGGACTTGAAGGAGTGATGGAGCAGTAATTACAAGGATTCTTCATATAATGAGCTATTGATTTTTGAATTTCCATTTTATATTTGTATTTAAAATAATTGTGCTGTCTAGGAAAACAAGGATAATGAGTAGTGTCAGCATAATTTAACAGTATTGAAATGCAGCAAAAAGAGAAAGTTCATTTACTCAATAATGAGAAAATATAAAGGTATATATTTTCATTAAAATTGAAGCATAGGTGTAAATTTTTGTCTCTATCATTTGAAATGAGATATCAAAAAATACAAAATCTTAATTACTTGTCAAAGAATTCGAGTCCTGTCATACACCAGAACACCAGGGATATTGCAACACTGTATATTGTAAATCACATAAGACTCTGGGGCTAGGGAGGATTCACATTTAACACCATGTGGCTGACATCACTGGAGTGGTACAATGAGCATCATATGTGATCATAATCATGCCCCTGGTCAGTTATCTTTTACCATATGCCCAAACATCTCCAACTATTTACACATCCTGCAAAGGCATTTTGGTGCCTGTTCTTCCTTAAGTGAAATATCACAGCCCCTATTTAATAATAAAATATTTACTGAGCATTTACTATGCACAAGAGTGAAGAGCCTTCTGTACATATGGTGGTGTTTTCCAAGTTACTGTAATTATCATCTCCACTTTATAGGTGAGAAAGACAAGGAACTTGTCCAAATGTCCAGTAATAAAATAGCCAGATGTGGGATACAAATTCAAGCCTGTTTTGCTCTAAAGTCTGACCACTTAATCCCTGTATGCCATCCATCTCCTATGTTGCCTTTGTGTTCTTCCTTGGCTTATAAAACTCAGCAGATAAGGCTTCAAAGCTTCCTCTTCTCCCTAGTCCAGCCCAAAGTGACTGAAATAGCCTTCCTCTACTTCCCTTACTAAGAATCATTGTTATTCCAAAAGTTGCACCCGTTCTTAGCAAATATGATCCACTCCATGATTTTCCTTAGTTGGCTTAATCCTCAGGCTTATCAAAGTCAGGAATTGTATACTTATTTAGAAAAAAAAAAAAGAAGACTAAATTGTATTTCTTGTTCATTTGGCTTAGTACATGCTTGACACATGAAGTACTTATCCAGTGAATGTCTGGAAGAATAAAATAATGAATGGCTTGAGCATATCTCAGGCTCTTGATACATGGATATAACACCCAGAAGTCACATACATGTGATTTGGGTTGTGATTAGGTACTGGAATAACATTGTTGTCATTTATCACACAACTACCAGTTCTCTAAGAACATTTAGACTCGGGGACTTTTGCAAATTCAGTCTTCTTTAAGGAATGCTTTAATCCTGTGACTTGCCTGTTTGAAACCTGTCCATGACTTGTTATTTCATTCCTTAGCAACTCTGAGTTCCTTAGTGCGGGTTTCAAGAACCTCTATGATATGATCAACTCACAGTATTTTTTCACTCTATTTCCATGTGTACTTTTAATGCTAAACTGGCTGGTCACTTTACTCTCTCACTGCATCAGTTATATCCCCTTTGGGTCTTTCATCAACTCAGTCCCCTTCCCAGGATACCTTTCTGTGTCCATTTTCCATTCTAAACCAAACTGAGATTACAGTGTAATTTCAAATGCTACCTGCCAGATGAAGTCTTCTCTACTGACATTAGCTCTTGGTAAATTCCCTTTTGTGTGAATTCTCACTGCCATTTTCAGATAACTTACCAATTAATGTTATCGTTGACTAATTCCAGCAATGCTTTCTTTGTAATGGCATGGTTTTCCCTGCAAAAATTAGTGATGGCCACCATCTTATTATTATTTAAAAACAGAGGTATTGAGTGCCCACTACGTGCAAGTCTCTGTGCTGCGTGTTTTGCAAACATCTTACTAGGGAAAGAGTAGAATTTCCCTTTAGTTAATGACAAAGGAGAGAATCTTTCAATGGAGTAAGACAATTGATTAAAGTGAAGAGTTGGTTTCCAAAAATAACTGTGCCTCTGGAATTTAACAGTTATCCTGATAATGTATTGTATGTGAACAGAAGCCAACATAAAGCTAGTTCTGTGCTTACATGTTTTGTGTGACTTGAATTGATTAATTAGTGACTTTATTCTTTTGAATATAACATGCATGGAGAGCTGTCTTTATTTTGCTCTGATAGTTGCTGCCTCTGTGAATCTGTATGTATTCTCTACTGGTAAACCAATGTCAAAAGACCTCAACACTGCATTTGACCTAACAATGCATGAGTTATAAAAGGAAACCTGGAAAAAGAGTTTGAATCTGTAGGCATAAAAAAGGGAAAGGGCCTTCCCGCTGGCACAGTGGGTTAAGTACCACACTGTGAAGTATCCACTGCACAGAAGCATGAGTTTGATCCCCTGCCAGGGAGGGGACCCACATGGCACAGCAGACCTCTCCTGCCTCTCCCACTTCTTCTCTCAGCAGTGTATTTCAGCCGATCTGCTCATTCTGCTCCCCACTCTGTCTCTGGTGAATCCTTTCACTTCCCATGCCTCTGACCTGTACCCCAGTATTTGTATGCATAAATAAATAAATCTTTATAAATAAATAAGTAAATGGAAAAAAAATAAAAGTATAGGCCTTACTCATAGGACCATAAAGAGTAACACCTTTTTTGGCCTTATTTGGAGATAGTGCTTAATCATTTCACCATCTATAAGGATCACAAAAGGGGATTTTGATATTATGAATTAAAAAGGTTGAGCAAGTCCACTGTGTCTTGGGAAAGAATGAAAACACATCTGTCGCAAGACTAACTGGAAACAGAAATCTGCTATCTGTTCATGGTCAGCCACTTAGCTGACACTGTGCTCCTGGGTTTGGAAGTCCTTGGGGAGCAAGATTTGGAAAGTAGAAGGTGAGCTTTTCCAGCAACATTTGGTTTAAATTTACATGCAATTAAAATTCTTATGTGATGTTTCCTTACTTTCATTTCAGAAACATTAGCTGTTTTGACACATTTAGACAAAACCTCCCTTTTCTTATAATTTAGAGCTATTCAGGTTTATTAAAAATAAAAAGAAAGAGCAATAAAGGGGACCCTCTAACATAGAAAGGTTATCTTTCCTATTTCTCATTGGTAGTTGTTAGATTGCTTAGTAGGCGGGGGCCTCCCTGGTGGACAAGGGGTTGAGTCACAGCACTAGGAAGCTGTTGTGAGCAACTGCAGCACAAGCTAGATCTCTGGCCATGGAGGGGACCCACATGGCGCTACAGCTCTCTCCTGCGTAGCCCGCTGCTTCCCTCAGCAGTGTATTTCAGTAGATCTGCCTGTTCTGCTCCCCACTCTGTCCCTGGTGAATCCTCTCACCCCACCCCGTGCCTCTGGCCTACACCCCAGTTCTTATATGCATAAATAAATCTTTTTAAAAAAGATTGGTTAGCAAGTGGAGATTTGCTCTACCTTTTTTGTGTCATGCTGGTTAGTTAATATGCTGGTTAGTTAATCTAGCACATATTTCTAAGTTGTACTGACAGATCTGAGCATTTAAGAAGGGTTTATTCTTTAGCTGTAGCACAGGATGAGGGCAATAAATGAATTCTCAGTCACCTGACACAGTTTGAATTTACTTGTAATTAGAGACTAAAAATTGTGGGGATCCTATTAACAACCTATAATACTGTCTACAGTATTCCTGGAATAAATAACTAAAATAATCTTAAAATTTTTACATATGATATTAAGATATTACAAATGATTCCATTTATTTACAATTTCCCCTGTATATTTTAATCCAACATGCTTTGTGGTTCCTTTTCCACCCAGAAATTGATTCAAAGGCTGAGAAATAATACCCAAGTCCTTGCAAGGAAAATAAAAACCAAAACCACCTCCACAAACCACGAGAGCAGAGGGGAGAACTGTAATGCTTCCTGTTCCTTTCCTATCAGTCTTGGACAAAAGCTGTCTAATATTTCAAATTCTGTGGCATGTGAACAATACGGTATGCACTGGGCTCCCAACTCTGGTATTTAGAATGCATTTCTATGAACAGAAGAGTATTCAGACAATTGATCTTTTCTTTATAATCTTTTAGCAGTTTCCCAAGTCCTTAGCTGGAGGATATATTTGGAAAGTGCTGCTTTTCAGCTCTCAACACATTCAGGTAGCCATTCCGCAGCTGCTAAGGTTCCACTTGAGAGGTAACTTGCTATTACCATTTGTGCTGTGTGTCATAAATGGGCCCTATTATTTTCAGCGAGACCCCTTAGCAGCAGTTCCAAAGGAGCGGCTTGAGATTTGATTATACGGGTCTCTCCCCTGAACACATCCTTTCACATTTGACATTTACACTGGTTGCGGATTTTTATGTAACTCGTTAGAGAGCAGCCTGAACCTTAAAAAGGTGTTAGTCTTCCTAGAACCCTCTGGCAAAGGAAAGCCTTTTATTGGACTTAAATGTTTGGAGTTGAAACCTGTGCTTGTCTGATTGGAAAATGTTTCAGGGAATAGATTTTGTTATTTTTCTAAGCTGGGCTGCAGGAATTGAGCTGGAGATATCACTAACCAAAAGGAATTTTTTTTTTTCTCAAAGAGTTGAGAACGAAAGGAAATGACTGCAGTGTTTAAAATCCTTTTATTTCCTCTGTGGATGATATCTGTGCAGCTGAGACGGACCATTCCAATTGGCCCCCACCCAGACTTTATGGGAACTGAGATTAGGAAGCCGTATGGTCAAAATAGTCATTGTACAAATTGCTTCCAGTCTAAAAACCTCAAAGTTCTTGACAAATCCATGATTTCTTGCCACATTTTATTTTTTCACATGGGTGACTGATCCATCATTCATTAATACCCTGCCAGGTTTTCTGCAGTTCTTTGAGTAACTTCTATGATTTTTTTTTTTCCATTTCTTTTGGGAGCAGAGTTTGTGAGAAAAGTATGCAGGATGCTTGTAAAATTTCTCTTTGTGAGACACACACATTTTGCCCAGTTCCGCTGCCTTCCATTTGAAATAAAAGATTGCTGAGCCAAAGTCAAACTTATAAAACTATCTTCCTATCTTCCTTTCTTCATTTCATCCTATACTTCCCCTCTTCCCTTGCTTTTCCATATCTGAGAGGAACAAAAGATGGGATGTGGTCTCAAAATTCAACACCCAGAACTTCCTTTGACACAATTGTGCCCTTGGGAAAGAGACTGGTATTTGTCACTCTCAACACATTCTGTGTCCTTGACGTCCCGCCTTCGCCCTCAGGATCATATTTGGCTGTGTGTTCTGGTGCTCAGTCTAACATACCTAAAAACCTTCATCGACATTAAAATGAAGTGGGCTAGACTGAATGGCACATTGTATTATGGTGATGCATACAGTAGGTGTTTATTATGGAGAGGTATTTATTATAAACTTTAGAAAGTCAGGGATTATTCTCTGAATTAAAAACTGTATTGAACAGTTAACAGTGGTCACAACTCTCTGTTCTAAACTTTAGGTTTTCCCTTTGTCTTATCTACTTCATGGAAATTTATTTGGTGAAAGGCTCCTTGTCATGGTTCACTTTATTCTAGATCAACCTCGAGATACTTAGGTTACCATGAAAACAGTTGATCCTCTGTCTCAGTGGTTTTCTTTCTAAGATTTTTCTCTGGATGGGGATTAGTAATATTCCCCTAAATGTCTAGTCTCAAAGCTTTTGCAAATCTGTAACTTGTAAAATATCTCAGAATAGTTAAAAGAGCAGAAAGACTACCTATCGTATGGGAGTAAGAATGATTTCAGAGCCTACATGCCTCATCTCTTCAATGCAAGGCTTTCATTCACGCATCCCCAAGTTCATAGTGGGCAATCATCATGTGCCTGACCTAGTACTAGACTCAGACTGTAGCTAACACCAGCATTATTACCAAGGACTCAGTTGGATTCATTTTAGCGAAATACCAAACATTCAGTTTTCTGATGTGGACCCACAGTCTCTTAAAAATAAAATGTTTTGAATTTTAAAGAGAGAACAGTTATTGTGTAGAGCTAAAACATGAACCATAGTTTGGAACACAGTATCACAGGTCTCTTAGATATTACAGTACCATATCCATTGCTTGTTTTAGGTGCTAAAGTAGCCAATTCCATGTGTAGCACAGACAAATAATGAAAACAGCTCAGAAAGAATACAGAAAGATGCTATTATTAATAAATGTGAATTTATTTTACTATAGGTATTTCTTCCATAGTAAAACAGTCACAATTAAAGGTATATCCTTTTATAGAAAAGAATATAACCAATTATACCATTTTTGGGGTCAATTAGCAACTTTCTCTTCACCTTGGCAGGAAATGTATAAAGTTTAAGTGACCATTTTCATCTTGTCAACACACTCCTCACCATTTTCTTTGTTCATCATTCAAAATCAGTAAGATTTTGTAAGCTTATTCACAGCTTATAATTTTCTGAAGGCAGGGGTCCACTTACTATATACTATAAGGTAGAAAGCAAGATATTATTTTGTGTCTCAACGGTTCAGTTCCCCAGTAAGGAATTCATTAAGATGTTCACAAGCAACATACTGATGATAATACAATACCTCTGGGGCAAGGCTGATGGGAGATGTGGGTAGAGAGAGGGGAAGGGAACAATTGTTTTACATATATTTATATGTTCCCCCAAGTAAGAAAGCCTGGGCTGGCAATGGCGCAATTGCCGTATCTTCTATTGATAGTTGCAATATAAATTGGCACAAAAATAGAAAGCAATTTGTCTATATGTTTCCAGTCCCTTAGAGACATTATCTCGGTACTTACCCTACTAGGCACTAGTCTTCAGATAAAAAGTGATTGGGGAAAAAAAAAAAAAAAGAATGCCATCTGTGGAACAGTAAATGAGAAATTATAAGTGAGCAAAAGCTGTGAAAATGGAGAAAAATTTAAAAATTCAAGAAGTGTTAGAATGTCAATGTGACTGCCTCATGAGATAGAAAAATGGATGGAGGGTTAAGAAGGTGGAGAGAGCATAGCATGGCCTCCAGTTTCTGGCCTGAATGGCTCTCTTGACTCACTCATTTAGAAACAGAACTTACAAGGAGAAAATATACCTATACTAGACTGGTTAAAAAAGCTTTGCTTTGTGATGTCTTGGGTTTGCATGTGCAAATGCAAGAGGTATCGTATTATCTTCAATTTGTCTGGGTGACAGTGAAAATGCTGTGTGGACAGAAATACCAGCTAGAAGGATATCCAGTTTGGAGGTGTAGATTTAGAAGTGATGTGTGGTCACCGGAAAGGAAACCCTCACCAAAGGTAATAAAAATTTTGATTGACTGGATGCTAGAAGGCAATACTTGTGAAGGTTATGTTGTATCTTAGAAAAATTCTCATGATGTAAATATAAGTCAAAAAAATGAGAAGATGCTTCATTACTATCATAAATTCTATGCATGGAGAAAAGGACAATGGAGAAAACAAACATACTTAGCGTGGGTAGCAAGAGTAAGAATTTTTTCCTGCTTGTTATTAATGTTTTCTATTTATGCAATAAAATAACTTGATATGCTTCACCTAGGCATTGCTATAGAAATATGAATTTGAGGAATGTTCTTAGAAGACAGTGATTTTTAAATCTTTCTATTCAATAAAGTGAAATGGTAGGCAGATATACTTACCTGAAGCAGATAAAAATGAGCACCTTCCTTTGCTGGAGAATCAATAGGCCTTCTGCCACCCCTCCCCGCCCCCTGGCTCCCTCCCTCTGGTACCTTTCTCACCCCTTATGTGAGTTCCACAGTTTGCAAACCACTCAGCACTGCTCTGCACTCCTCCCAAGAGGGTGTGACATGAAGAGGTGAAATGACAGCTCAAATCTGTTTCAGCTCTCAGGCTGGCAGTTTTTTAACTGTTTGGTTTCAATCTGAAAATGTCCTGCTTTTCCTTCATGCTTCTTGTCAATGATATGATTAGGATGGCTTTGTAGGGTGATTTTACTGCTGAGATATCAAATGTGGATCTTCTCCCTCTTCTAGCACGGTACTGTCAAACTGCTACATTATCATAACTTTACATGACGTTCTAAAATATAGTTATTCATTTGTACTTCATGGTAGTATTTTCTTGTGATTTAATGATATGGCTAAAATCTTGATCCTTCTGTTCTAATTAGAGTTGTCAGCTAAAATGTAAGCATTCCAATTAAATTTGGATTGCAAATAAACAGTACATCTTTTGTATGCTTAGTATAAATATGTTCCTTTCAATTATTAATCCTGAAATTCAAATTTAATTAGACATCTTGTTCGTTTGTTTTTTATTTTCTAAACCTCACAACCTTGTTCCCGTATTAAGATGATATTGTCCTTCTAATGTTCAGGACCTAGGGACAGTGGTCAGAAGCCATGCGTGGCTACTGAGTGCTTGAAATTTCATTATTCTGAATTGAAATGTACCCTGAGTTAGATACATACCACTATTTTCAAGCTTAGAATTTATAAAAGATATAACTATCTCTTTTTTTTCTTTTTAATGCATTCAAGAGCTGGGGTACAGACCAAAGGTGCGGGAGATAAGAGGAGTCACCAGAGACAGAGTGGGGAGCAGAACGGGCAGATCTATTGAAATACACTGCTGAGGGGAGCAGGGGGTGAGACAGAAGAGGTCTGCTGTGCCATATGGGTCCCCCCCTGGCCGGTGATGGAACTCCTGCTGCAGTGCCGCAGATACTTCACAGTATGGCATTCAACCCACTGCGCCAACAGGGAGGCCCGATATAACTATCTCATTAATAATTATAATGTTTACTATAATTATTAACATTTTAAAATGATAACATCTTGAATTAGGTTGATTTCAAAAAATATCAAAGTTAATTTCACCTATTTCTTTTACTGTTTTAAATGTGAGTATTGGAAATTTTAAAATTACATCTCTGGCACTATATTTCTTTGGATAGTACTAACGTTCTAGACCTAAGGGAAATTCTGGTGTTTGGTTTTTATACTGCTGAAGATATTTCCAAGAAGACAAGTAAATACAAGCAGTACAGTAGGCTGGGTAAAAGTTATGTAGAATTCATACAGGAGAAACCTAGCCAAACTAAACTGAGAAAAATGAGAGTATATCTTCATGATAAGGAAAAAAGTTGAATAAAGCTAGGGATAAAACTATGGGAAAGGTTATTTCTCCTGGGTGAGAGAATGCACTAGGTACAAATTGTTATGAAGGGAGGGCTATGATGTATTACTGTGTCTCAGTAAAATATCCCAAATTTTGATTTGTGATTTCTAGGATATATAAAATACTTTGGGGTTTAATTCTATTCTTATCTCATAGATATCTAAATTTAGAAGGAATTATAACATATTTATGTTAAGTTTCATGTGGAAACTGATATTCTGTTCCATCTGCATGTAACATACTTTTCAGAGAAACCCAGAGATCATTCCTTCCTGCATTCAGGTGTTGAAATGTCACCTCTTCAAGAGTCCCTTCTTTGACAGTATTATTTAAAAGAGCATGCTGTAATTTTCTGACTCTAATCCACTTTATTTTTTTCTTGACATTGACATTTTATTATATTTTATGGCATCCTTTATAATACTAAATATTTTAAATTATACTAAGTAATATATATTATTTCCCCCATCTCCTACTGGAATAACATTTTATGCTGGAAAAAAATCATTCACTACAGTATCCTCAGAATCTAGAAAAGTGCCTACTTCATAGGTAGGTGTTAAGATCCTATGACGTCATGATATTTTCTAGTATATTCACGTCATCTTGATTCTTGGAACAATCACGGGGCGAATTTCAAACCGAGTTCAAATTAGTTTCCTCCACTTTGAAAGATAACAAAATAATTATGGTCCAGCGAATTCGTTCATTCCTCCTCCTATTGGATCCCTACACTGAGTCAGACTCAGGGCCGGAACTGAGGATACAACGGTGACCCCTGTGGCTGTTAGGGCCAAGCGCATCTAGGTCAGCAAGCTTGCATCCTGCAAACTATTCCCCTCTTCACAGTTTCAAACTTCCTTTTTGAACTGAAGTGCCAGGTCATAGAGTACTTGATACGTAAATCTGTGTTAGTAGATTCATTTGCTACTGTTTCGTGGAATCTGCAAAATAAGGAGCCCTTGGCTTTCTATTTGGAGCCCTGTCCTTAGCTCTTTGTGTTGGTTAAGTCAGTATCCTTCCTCACTGTAATATTGCTGCTAGTGTCACACCCATTTTTTTGTTGAGGGGAAACTAAGGTAAGGAGATGAGTGAGGGACAGAGTCAGCATGCAAATCCAGACAGGCTAGCTCTGGAACGTTTTAGCAACCTGGGTTCATGAGGTTGATGCCCGTAGGCTTAGCAAAAATAGAACTACTGATGTCCTTTTCATTGAAAGTTTAAGATTGTGTTATTCAAGCTGGTGCAGGCATGCAGTCTGTTTGGAATGGCCTTTATCTCCATCTTAGCATAAGCCAGTGTTACCCATTTTACAAGACACAGCATGCCATAAAATCAGGGTCCAATCTGGAAAACGGAAATACCTCCAGGCACTTCATAAAGACAGATTGTTTGCATAGAGATGGAAGAGCTAAGAAGCTAAACACAGACTGTCGGGGCGACTCAGAGGTTACGATAGCAGGGGAGCTGCCAGCGTATCTAGGTCTGCAGGCATGAGAAAGAGGTGGTGTCACAAGCACTGCTAGGACCCTTCCATCCAGAGGACAGTGGGAGGAGATAGTGTGACCCTGCAGTGAAAGACAGAGCCACAGCAGGGCCATCTGTGGGAGTTGAGCTCGGCAGGAACATGTATTGATAGAAGAAAGAACTATATTGTCTTTTCTTCTTCAGTCCCCACTTTCATCCCTTCTATGGATAACCTGTGGGATGGATACAATTTAGCAAAAGAGCCTAAAAAATGTGGATTGTAAGAATCAAGTGCATAGGAGTACTTCTGCAGGTCAACAGGTAATAGACTTATGAGGATGAGGTGCCCTCTGAATTCAGATCTCCTGTGCCCCTTCCTTAGTACCCCTCTTCTTTCATGGCTTGCTAGTCAGAACAAAGCTGGACACTGGTCATGGAACATATGATGTTACAGCATTGTTGTATTATTCACATCAAAACCATTCTCCCCATTTTATTTTTTAAAACTTATTTAATTATGCATACAAGAACTAGGGTACAAGCCAGAGGTATGGGGGTGTGAGAGGATTCAGTAGGGAGCAGAACAGGCAGACCAACTGAAACACACTGTTGAGGGGAGGAACAGCAGGCGAGGCAGGAGAGGTTTGCTGTACCATGTGGGACCCCTCCTTGGCCAGGGATTGAACTCCTGCTGCAGTGGCTGCAGATAGCCTGATAGCTATGGGACTTTAAGCCCTGTGCCACCAGGGAGACCCCATTCTCCCCACTTTGCATATGGAGAAACTTAGGTATAGTAACTTCTGCAGCATCAGATAGTGAGGAGTGCCAGAACGGGGATTCTTATCCAAGCTGTCCATCTCTAGGGTCCATTCTCCCAATCTGTGTGCCCCTTGCTTCTCAGATTGTTTCCTGTCTAACTCCCTGATCACTTACTGTGGGGCACTGAGTGCAACAAATGCTCATTAAAGTAAATGCTCCTTGGAGAAACACGGATTTGCTGATTTCAATATTATGAAGTAGTAGCTTAGTAGTTAAACTGTTATCACCACTTGGCCTTGTTTGCTTTTATTTTTTTCTTTCATATTGTAGTTTTGATAGGCTCATCTCCCATAGACTGTTCATGTCTATGCTTTTTTAAAATCTCTAAAGTGGAATTTTCGGGGGAAGGTTATTATCCTATTGCATTATATCATATATGCAAATTATCAAATACCCAGAGATTATCTACAGTGTTACCTGATGTGGTTAAAGTATAATAGAATCACCCTACATAGCTGGGAACAGAATCATTTTGATTCCTGGAAAATCCATTTTAATGAAGCAAATAATCTTAAAATAGCTACTGTCTATTAAAATCTACCATTGATGGTTTATTATACTTAATATGTTTTTCACATGTGATTCCTTTTAAGGCCCAGAACATCAGTGTGAGTGTTCTGATGAAATTTTACAATGTATCAGTCCTTTTTGTATACATTTGTACCACTTCCCTATTGCCATCAGCTATTATCAGACCCAATTTCAAGATGAGGAAACTCAGACTTATGTACCTCACACAGTAGATGGTAGAAGGGGGATTTTAAACTTAAATCTTTCTAGCTATGAAACTTACAAAAGTGTTGATGAAACGTACTACCTTACAACAAGAAAACTTGCCAAGATGGAGGAAATGCAGTATCTACTATAACACTTGAGGAGTGATGCGCTCTTATAAAAATACACAAGCTGTGTACCTTATTTCACAAAACATTTTAATTAGTATATGAATCATTCTCTTTAAATTCTTAAGGAGTGGGGGCCTCCCTGCTGGTGCAAGGGGTTCAATCACAGCATTATGAAGCTCTCCACAGCCACTGCGACATTAGTTTGATCCCCAATCAGGGAGGTGACACACATGGCACAGCAGATCTCTTCTGTCTCTCCCACTGCTCCCCTCAGCAGTGCATTTCATTCAGTACATCTACCTGATCTGCCCAACTCTGTCTCTGGTGTCATCTCAACCCCCCAACTTGTCCTGTACCCCAGTTCTTGTATGCATGAATAGATCAATCTTTAAAAATAAATAAATTCTTAAGGAGGGCTACTTCTGACCACAAAGAACAAAAGAATGTCTAAAGAATTTTTTAGTGAGCAAAACACTAATAAAAATATATTTTAGGGGCCTCCTTGGTGACACGAGGGGTTGAGCACTGCACTGTGGGTCAACGATAGCCACCGAAGCACAGGTTCAATCCCCAGCCAGGGAGGGGACCCACATAATGCAGCAGACCTCTCCTGCCTTGCCCGCTGCTCCCTCAGCAGTGTATTTCAGTCATTCTGCTTTTTCTGCTCCCCACTCTGTCTCTGGTGGATCCTCTCACCCCCCTCACACTACACCCCCCACGCCTCTGTCCTGTACCCTGGCTCTTGCATGCATAAGTAAATCTTAATATATATATATATATATTTAAAATGTAACTTAATTTTTAAAAATCTTACATGTCATTTAATGAAGGAATTTGTATTCCTCTCACATTCTGGCTCTTTCTGTAGTGGGATTTCTGGGTATGGTTGTGTTATGGTGACTGTGGCTTTAAAATATTTTTAAAAGTTCACAGTTAGCTCTTGTTAAATGTGAGCACATTTTTATTCTGGCTTTGACTGCAAGAACTGAGTTTGACTAGCCCTGTATCAAAAAAAAATCCAGAGAGTCATTCCTAAACTTGGACCTTTTGTCCAAGCTCTCTTCCTGTTGACCAAGGGCAGCCTTTTAGCTGGCCAGTGCACAAGCTCTTTGCACAGAATAGGGAGCAGTGCTCGCAAGGACAGCAAAGTCTTGTCATTGATTAAAAGTAGCTTGAAATGCAACCAAGATTCCAATTCTATTTCCTTT
The DNA here is from genome assembly GCA_019455555.1 of Galemys pyrenaicus. Classification (NCBI taxonomy): domain Eukaryota; kingdom Metazoa; phylum Chordata; class Mammalia; order Eulipotyphla; family Talpidae; genus Galemys; species Galemys pyrenaicus. The sequence continues at coordinate 11,546,067 of JAGFMF010011681.1, forward strand.
TTGGGTTTGTTTGAGTCCAAAGGTCACAAAGAAGACACAGTATAGTGCTGTGTAGTGGTTTTAATTCCACTCCTGCCTTGGCTCAAGGATAAAACCTTTTCCGATCTCTTTTTCATCATCGAATTCTTCATTCTTCAGCCTGTCCCCTCAACACTGGTCTGTGTGAACATGCTATTTATTGGCAGGGTCCAATTTCAACTTTAGAGCTTCTGTTTGGTTTCAAGCTCCTCATAGTTATCAATGCAGGGTATGAATCTGGAATGGTTGCCAATTTTCTTTGAGGGCATTTTAGTATCATTATCCTACTGCTTATGCTATTATCTCTGAAGTGTTGTTTTCCAACTATTTTCTGCCTTTAAAAAAAATCAGGGTGGTTTAGCTATTTTATCAATGAAATTTGAGCGTGCAGTATACCTAACTTGACTTGTGATTTTATTTCTTTGCTTTCATTCCCTGACTGGGGACATGCTCAGTATTTACAGCTAGGAGGCACCTGACATATCACACAACTCCCACTACTTGCAGTTGTTCCAGAGAAGCGGTGTGGGTATCCCCTGGATGCTTGTTAGAAATGCTTGGTCTTAGGCCCCTCCCTGGAACCACTCAGCAGAATCTGCATTTTAACAAAAAAATTCACAGAATACCTGCACCTTCTATACAGTCCTGGGAGGGGTTTTGCAGCCTCTTTTGAAAACTTCCAATAATAGGGATGCCACTTTGTAAGACTTGTTCAACAGCTAAATGTTGAGTCTGTATAATTTTCACTTTCACATTTGATCTTGTTTCTTCTCTTCAGAACAGAGTAGGTCTAAAAGGATCTTTTTGTTATTTGAAGGTAGTAGCATGTTTCACATATTATCCCCTTCCTTGGTCTCCCTCCTTTTTACAGTCCCTGTTTCTCTTTGTCTCTCATTCTTTCATTAACCCTTCTTTCTGTCTTCCCTTTACCCCTCCCTTTAACCTTTCACTTTAAGTAGATTTTTCTACTACCATTCACCTTGCCAAGTTTCCAAATGTTTCATTAGTAATCATTAATAATAATTATTCTTTTGCTTGTGAATTCTAATTTACAGCTTCCTCTAGTTGTGATCTCTAAAATGAAATATTTTATATATACATGTGTATATGTTTGTGTATATATAAAAGAGACCTTTCTTATTTATAGGACCTAATCTTCTACTGTAATGACTAGAAATAAGTTATGATTATGTGGGTGTAAAGGGATGAAGAGATGCCAGATTTGTAGGGAGAAAGGAAGAAACAGGTAACCACTAATTTATGTATATATAATTTTTTAATTAGTAACATTTTAGTTTTTGAAATTGCAAGAAGCCATGAAAAAGCATGTCATCATTTTAATTTAAAATGCAAGATACACTGATGCATTTTTTAAAGATTTATTTATGCATACAAGAACTGGGTACAGACCAGAGGTATGGGTGGTGAGAGGATTCACCAGAGACAGAGTGGGGAGCAGAACAGGCAGATGGACTGAAACACACTGCTGAGGGGAGCAGCAAGTGAGACAGGTCTGCTGTACCATGTGGGTTCCCTCCTTGGCTGAGGATTGAACTCACGCTGGGAGAGGTGTGCTGCGCTCTATGGGCCAACTCCCTGGTCAGGGGAGCAAACTGATGCTGCAGTGGCTGCGGATGCTTAATCACCCCCCTTGTGTCACCAAGGAGGTCCCTGATCCATTTCTAAATTGTTTTATATAGAACATTTCACTCGAGAAATTTAGAAAAACATCATTTACACTTTCACATTTGGGTTTTTTCTTGATATAAGGATTAATACATTAATCATTTTATCAAAGAATGGAAATCTAGAGTTTCGTTTTCTGTTTTATGGACTAAAAGCATAGCTTATCAATAATGCCATCATGAATTTATAGGATTTTGTAAGTTCCAAGGATCTATGGTATTGTTTGTAGCATTCCATTAATGCTTCATAAATGCAGGTGGGTTAATTATGGGGAAAGAATCCATCTTTAAGGAACAGGTATACTACATGATAGATGGAGAACTAACTTCATTTACCAGCACAGCAGTCAGGGTGCTTGGTATATTTTGTTGAGTAATAAGTAATTTTTTTGGCACCACTGCGTATTTCATTTGCCTCTGTCATTCCCTTACATTTGCCTAGGTTTCCCCTTCTCCACACACACTTGGCATTTGTTCTTTCATCTTAATACCCTCCTTTGCTCTCAAATCCACCAACCTGACTATATAGTATACCTAGATCTAGTGGCTTTTGCCAATTAGGTCATTTTTTTTTTTCTGGAAAAGAAATGAAAGCTCTCTAGTTTTTATACATTTTATAATATATATACAGGAATGAATGAACACATATGAATTCTAACAGCTAAATAGCATGTTGTAAACTTCCCAAAAGAATCAAATAATGTGAACCATGTTCAGGATTATAAAAACTCTTCCCCCCAAATTTCAATGAGTTAAGGGAATAGTCACAAAGGTAAACTTACAATGATAGAATTTCCATACAATTTGTAAAATTTGCGTGGAACATAACTGACTTAACATATTCAATAAAATTAAAATGCCTTGATAGTAAGTATAGAAACTGGGTAAGAGAAATGACTTAGTTAAATATAATTAATTTTGGAAACTATGAAAATCCCATGCTTTTATATAAACTGATCTAAATCTTTGTTTCCGTAACTATGAAATAAAAATATGTATTGGTCAAAAAAGGGGCTCTAAGTGATGGAATCAAAATTTTCTTTACCTTTCAGAGCTTACCAGATTATTCTTCCTAGAGATACTTATATTTTTCCCGAACTCAAAAGAATTTGAGAATTTAGCAAAATGAAAATTTAACCATGTGTGCCACTGACCATAGAGACTGAGTATTTTACGGTCACTAACTGTTTTCCTGTGGTCCATTCTCTTGTTATTCGAAGTCTGTTCTACAAAACAGAAGCTTCAGCTTCATTTGGGGCTTGTCAGAAATATAGAACCAAACCAAATCTACAGAATCAGAATCTGCATTTTAACATATCCCTAGATGATTCATATGCACATTAAAATTTGAGAAGGGCTGTTCAGCTCTAATGCTGCATAAAACAGGTTGCAGCTGCGAGATTTACCTGGATTGTTTTCATTTCAGTTTATTTGAACTATAGATTGTGTGGTGATACTCCCCACCTTTATGCTTGTACAAAGGGATAAATCTTCTGTTCTTCATTTGTTCTATTTTTCCACTTCATTTGTGAGAAGACAAACAATGTAATTTAAAAAGAAAACCCTGTGATCTGTTTTGGAGCTGAGTTTTGTAGTGGATATTTATAGACTTAGATGCCAGTTTTTCGTTTAGTCTTCGGTAGTTTCTGATGTTTTTGTTGTGGAAAAGTGCCCTTCCCTTGGTCTTTGAGCATCTGAAGTGTTCTTGTTGAGGCAGCAAGGAAAATGCAGTTCAGTTTTGTGTAGGATGTTGTCCTGGTAATGAATATAACGGTTAAACCTCTGTCCCTCTCGACATTTATCAAATTTGGACATAAACTTTAGGAACAAAAATAAAACTTGGACCACTGGCATCTGTGCTGCATTTGGCTTGCTCATGTGGGGGTCATTGTGAACCCTGTTTTGTCACGTAGCCATTCCTTTGTTTTTTCCCTCTTTTTCCATTGCATGCTTCTAGAAGCCTGGTCAACTATTTTGGCATCCAGTCCGTTTACCCTTTTCCTTGGAATAACAGAAATGATGCCATTCTGAGTCTTGGGAGACCTGAAATTAGTATAGTGACTGCTAATGGTGCAGCTTTCAATAAATGCCATTTCTTTACCTCTTATTATTAGTAATTACAGATGTCACTTTGAAATGTTCAGGCTTTCACTCTCCCTTTCCTGCCCTGCAAAATGAGATTTAACTGAAAGACCCTATGTATTGCATGTGTATGTTTTATATATGAGTCTATACTATAAACATCTCATAATTCCATGGGTCTATTATCTCTCATGCTTTTCAGATTTCTGTGTCCTAGGACAAGAGGCCCTTGGACTACCGGGATTCCACAGAAACGCCTTACTTGCTATTCTGAGTCAAAGGGAGCAGTGCTACTAGGGCCCCATCTCTGATTCTAGCACCAGAGCCCTGCTCCTTTTGCACATGCTATGGGTCTTCTTAAAATGTGGATTGGGAAAACATTTCCAAATTCTTAAATTACAAGGGTGTGACTTAGTTCTCTAAGAAATAAAAGTATCTGGTAGTACAAAGCACATCCGAATCACTCCAGTGGGAAGTAATACAGCACATTTATGTGTGTGACCTTCTTGCCTTCACTTTGTGCAATGACAAAAATCAGAAAAGCATGACTTCTAAGAGCTATTTTGCATGAATTGAGCCACTGGATACCTATACAAGTTTACTGTCTGGATGTAGGATTTCTATTTAGATTTCATTTTAAAAATACTACTTCAAAGACTTCAAGTGATTACTTTTCTCTCGGGTGCCTTTTTTCTTGTTTTGAATTTTTAAATGGTTAAGTTTTATGCCAATCAGTCATGAAGTCATTACAAGCCAGAAGTAGTTAGACCCATATGATTGGATTAGATAGCCCCGTGCCAATTTCATTTTAATGCAGTTATTTTTAACTAGTATTATCTATCAAATATCCCTTTTGGAGTTTATACCTCTGCTTAGTTCTTGCTATGGAAATGAAGAAAATCCACTTCTAATCTACTTGTTCTGCCAAGCATTAAATGCCCTGTGATTAAAAGGGCAAGCAAGTATTTACCAAGTGTTTCTTGATCAAGTTTATGGGTCATTCCTTAAGTCACTACTAAATGTGTTGTATTTTCATGTTCATTATATTGATTGAAATGTAAATTTAAGAGCAATTAAACACTAGGACTCACATTCAGAGACCAGAGCTATGTCCTTAGAGCTTCCTGAGTTTAGTTCTCTGTTTAACCTGCTGTGCTATGCTCCATCTGCATGTAATATCACCTGCTGGCTGTAGATGCAGTTTGGGGATAGGGATCACATCTTAACAATATCCTGGTAAAACTGTCCCCATTAAGCACATTCTACTTTGACAACCAACCAGTCATCATTAAACAAGAAATCTAAAATTTCTCTAAATAAAAGCAAGGTGCTCCCTCCAAAACTTGGCAACTCAGAAGTAACTTTTTTTTTTTTGAATTGTTAAAATTCCACTCTTTTTATTTTTGGGGGGATTTGTTTTTTTATATATATGAATTTTTTAAATTTACATATATTTGACATCAATTGTAATCCCCATGTATTCCCCATCACCATATCACCAGTGCACCATCACCTCAGTCCCTGTGCTCCCATCTGCCCTCCATCCTTCCCCTCTTCCCTCCCCACCAAGTGTCCCCAATTTGTCTTTGTCTTTTCATTTTTGGTTTTTGTTTCTTTCTTGTTGTTGTTATTATTATTATTGTTCTTATTCCTTTCCTTGATCTTTATTTGGTTCCCTTATATTCCTCCTAGGGGAGGAACCATCTGGTATTTTTCTTTTGCCTCTCAGAAGTAACTTTTCCCTCACTTTGTCGGGGTTGATTGAAACGAGGCTCCAAGTGTCCCCCAATCTTTGAAGAAATATCTCCTTTTATAATTATATATAGATTCATCCTCTGTAATAGGGAAAAATAAATTCCTCATATAGAAATGTTGTAGTGGTTGATAACCTACAGATATTAAGTATGATTTTTTTCCACAAAAGTTCTTTGCACCTTGAGTAACATTAAAAGGTTTGACATAGCCAATTTCAGATTTATAGATTTTGTTGGAATTTGTTTAACCTCTAGGATCATGAAGCTATCTCTCAATGGGAATTTAGAAAAATTTATTTCAAAGCTTCTAGATGGTGACAAATTAATTATTCTTTAAACAAGACTTGATTATCCATCAACTTTCAAGTACAGCTGCACAGCTTTCAGTGCACAGCTGACATATGATCCACTCACATTATATGTCATCAGACAAACTTGGTGAAGAATTATAGCTGTAACACATATTAATTAGTTAAAAGTTTTTTGATGAGAGAGATTATTTATTAAATGGAAGTATTTGAAGAAAGCCCAGCACAAACTGAGAAAAAATAAAAACCCAGTCAACATTATGATATATGTTGGCAGCTGATTTTGTAGAAACTGCCAGCTAACTATCAAAGGTGTATTTTATTCCTATGAATGAAACTGACTGCAAATAATGAGGCAATTTAGCACACAACACACAAAATCATTTACCTAGTGGTTCTCTATTAAAGACAATCTATTGTCAGACAAAAGGGTTCATATGTTTTTGTTAACTTCCTTAGGGTTTTTCAGAGCAATTCCGAATTAAAGCAATAAAACAGTCTCTTTATATGGCAAAGATATTTGTGGTAGGGATGGTGATGACTACATCATGATAATGATTTTATAAATGTCACTTGATGATTACTTTAATCTTGATAATTTGTGAGATTGTTAATGCATCATTCTATAATCTCATTTGCTGAATTTTAAGATCACTTCCATTGCATGACATTGTCAAATTTCTTTTCTTTTCTTTTTTTTTTTTTTTTGATTATGGTTAAAAAGGAACTAATTGCCATCTCCAGTAAGTATGTTTTGCCCTTTGGATATGTAATTCTCCTGATTATATCTTTACACCCTCTGAATATCCCCAAAGATCCAGGACAATGGCATTTCCTCAGATCCAAGTTCTCAAAGCCAGAGTTTAGCAAACCCACCCTACATCACAGCATCTTCCACAAATATCCCCTTGGTGCTCTAGTCATTAAAGAGTTTGTGAGACCCAGGAAACAGATGTCTGTCTAATAAGGCATTTAAGAATGAGATCAATGGTTGATTTTTTTTTTTTAAATTATTACTGGATAGCAGTTGAATTGCAGCTGATCAAGAGGTATTCAGTGGAGCGGGTTTATATTGCATGGCTCATCTCATCTTCTGAGTTGAATTAAAATGCAAACATGGATTCTATTGAATTGTTTCCCTCTTACTAGGAAAGTGATCCAACTCTGGTCTATGCACAGTCTATTGGATGGCTATATCAACATTTAATTATATACATAGGAAGATAAGTAGTAATTAGTGGTCCTAATTCATCTCTAAAGGGCACTATCCTTATTCCTCTCTAATTCTCATGTGAAACTTTAAATGCTAACAATATTTGTAGGCATGTAGAGTACTGTTAAGGAGTAACCGCTGAACCTCTTGACAAAGAGGAATAAAAAGGCCTGAAAAGCATGATGGGTAGTCTCAACTTTCTTTCTGATTTGCATTACTTTTCTAAATAAAGACTATCTGCAAAAGGCAATGCCAAGATTCTCTTGGTAGGCATGTGCATTCCAAACCTCACAGAAAGAGCCATGCGGTCATGCACAATGATCTCATTGATTGGAAGATAGATATTGAAGAGGAAAGAAGTTTTGTACATGCGTGTTTTTATGTGTTTAATCCTGACACTAGCATCCATAATATGCTAGATGAGTAGATATTGATTTTAATTTTATTTTTTTCTGACAGCAAAAAACTTGCTTTCCAAATGATATTTAAGATTGGTCTTAATTCACCTTCCTTCTCGTTTGCACCCCATGTTGCGCCAGCTTTGTTTTAGGTATGAGTTCTGTCTTGAAACTTCCTGATTGGAAGCATGCTGTTGTAAATATGGTCTCTGTTTTATTTCACCACCATAACCTCAGAGTACTTGGGAAGGCTTGGAGACATGTCAGAAGCGCTTACCAACTCCATACATTACCCATGATGCACAGCAGTTGCTGCAGAAATGAGCTGAAAATTCTAAGAGCTTATTGAATTTGTGATTTATTTGTTCTCTAGGGAAGTCAATTAATTATTTCATTGTGACGCCACCCTAAATTGTAAATACAAAGAATATTCTATGCCCGTTTCTCTTAACACTTAGGATGACAAAAGTAGTTTCTGTGCCTGTTTCTCTTACCACTTAGGATGACAAAAGTTGTGATAAACAGATATATGAGGACTTGGCTAAACTTACAGGTATCATCCAGTGTGTCTTAGAGATGTAGTTTGAAATAGTTTTAAATGTATTGAACCAATATTTTTACAACATGTAGGTCCTTGAGAGGGTATTTGTCTTTGTCAATTCAGGCTGCTATAACAAAAATACCCCAGGATAGGTGGCTTATGCAACAATTCATAAAGGATGAGAACCCAAGATCAGGGTGTCAGTACTTGTGGAATCTGGGAAGAAGAGTCCCCACTTTAGGATCTGCAGATTGTTTCTTCTTGTATTTTCACCAGAAGAGTGTAAACTCTGGTCTGTCTCTTCTTAAAAGGAATATTAACTTCATCATGGAAACACGACCATCAAAATCCCCTGTAGATCTGCTAATCTTCCCAAAGTTCTACCTTTGAGTGTCATCCCATTGAGGAGGGGAGCTTTTTAACATAGGAATTTTAGAGGGAAACAAACATTCAGTGCACAGCACTATATAAAGGCAAGGAAAAGGACAATTCTTGCTCCATACTTATTATAACATGTGTTTCCTTTTTTTGCCACACAAGAAATGACAGCTTTTCCAAATTTCCAATTTTAATTTTTAAATCGATTTATATCAGTTAATGTGCTACTGATAAAAACAGGGTGTTTTTAGATTTTCTACTGAGGGATAATGGGAGAAAAGTTAAGAAAGACAAAACTGAGATATGGCAGAAAGTGGCTAAAAGACAGTTTTCTAGTAAAATGGTAAAACATCTAGTCTGTTCATCACTGAATTGCTATCTCTATTACCTCTAGAAATAATTTACCTTTTCCTAATTTGAAAATGCATTTGAAATGTATTTATGCTGGCAGTGGACCACTGGCATGTTTTTATTGGTTCAAGTGGAATTTGAAATAACTTGTCAGGACCTTAACTTTGGTCCCAAAGGCTCTTTACTAGGTGAACTGCTATTTTATTTTACTTGGAAAGAATTAAGTATTTTAATAGAAGAACATTCTGACTTCCAAATCTGCCCCCTTGGCAACGGCAATTCATGGTCAGTTTGTGCAAGTGAATGCCATGAAATCCTAAGAAGTTACCAAAATACCTTTCCCCCCCCAACCTTCAGCCCCCTAGTTTTTTTTATGTGTATTATTTTTTGATTGAAGTAACATTGATCTACAACACTATATATGATTCAGTAGTATATGATTACATTTCGTTAGATGTCTGCTACCACACCACACTCACAACATCAGCACAGCAAAATACCCTAAATTGCACAGGTGGAAGTCGTCTCTAGACACTCCTGTGCCATAGTCATAGGGACCACTCAGGAATCTTCATAAAAACAAAGTCTGCCTCTGACACTATAATCTTGAATCTTTTCCATTTCCTCTTCAAATTCTGATCTTATATAACTATTAATATTTTGCACTGGCATGTATTTGGCTTGTAGTTATGTATCCAAGTTTTGCAAAATTTGCAAATCAGGATATAATTATCTGATACTTAGGACAAATACACACACTAACTCACTATATTTGTTTGGCCTTGAACATAAAGCATCGTTAGCATTCATTCTTGAACAATTAATTTCACGTCAGAGAAAAGCACTATAAACTTAAACTGGATGTTACTTGAAGCACATGAATAAGGATTGATATGGATACATAGTTAATCAACCAAATACTAATATTTATGTTACAGTCACATACCTAAACACATTTACAAATTGTTTTGGTCTCTGTGCAATTAATGTACCTTGGATATTTCTCACGAGCACTTGAGGTGATTTACAAAAGCATGTGCTTTACAATCAGTGTGATACACTTGAACTAGAAATATAAAGGCAATAGCATTGACAGGAAGTAGAAGGAAGCATATACTGTTACAGAATACCACTTCCTGTAATACAACTAAAAGAGGACACACATAATGAATATCATTATCCTTATTATAACTGAGGAACTTCCTCAGGAGAGGCCAGGGTTTTTCCTGGCAGAAAATTTTCAAAGACCCAGTCTTAATTTATCTAAGTAATAGATGCCTAGAAGCCAGTGCATTTGAATTTGGCACTTAAAAACAGTACTAAGGATAGAGTGATCTTTGGCTTTTTTCTGCATTACTTGTATAAAAGCCATCCTGTTATTCACTTTGGTAGACTTACTCTGTGTGGTCAGTGGAGAAGCATCCCCTTCAGGAGACAGAAGAGTATCCATCAGCCTGGATTCATGGTACCAAACTCTGTGTCCTTGGTCAAATACTGTGACCTTGTCACCTCCAAGGGTTTTCTCTCTCTAAAAAAAAACTGTTAAATGACATCATTATTACTATCAAATGAGAAAATATATCTAAAATATCTAATACCATTGCAGTGCTACCTCAGACATTGAAACTAGAGCTGAAACAAAAAATTCTTCATCGAGGTAACTGGTTTACAACACTGCATGATTTAGGGGAACAGGTTCACACCTCATTGGAAGTAAGACACCACACTGCACCCACCACCCAGCACCCATCACCCAGCACCCTTAGTCTGTTTTCACTGACTGCTGAGCTCCTTTTTTTTTTTTTTCCAAGTTTTTATACTTACTTTTCCACTGGTCACTGATTTTCATGACAAAGGACTAAGATACACAATTCAATGTATATAATCACAGAAATTCTAACGAAAAATCTGCATTTGTGACTTAGGCATGCCATTCAGCAGCCAATAAGTCAATATAATATTATTTGGGATCTGAAGGGAGCTCTCATGGGGGTGTGCAAGCCCAGAGCTGAGGATCTACCCTTTGGAAACAAAACATAAAAACATAAACAAAATAAAAAATGTGTTATTCATGATAAAAAAACTTTCCCAAATTGGATTGTCCTCTTTTTTTTTGCTTTTCAAAAGTGAACATACCAAATTAAAATACCCTTTTATCAATTTAGCATCATCAGGCTTGATGCTGCGTGAAGGCAGTGCTAAGGAGGGCACTAGGGTACCAGGTGGTCTGGGAATGTGTGCTCTATCTCTATCCAAGTAGACCCCGCCTCCCGTGCATTTGGAAAGTGAGTCCAGCTCTTTTCCTGGCCCTGTCGTCTTTTGAGCCCTTCCTAACTTATTGCATCTAATGCTCCTAGGATTTGAAAGTTAGGTAAGCAAGCTAATTTTAACTGTGAGTAAAATAAGAATAAATATAATGTGGTTGTGTAGGTATCAGGTACATGGGGTTTTATACACGAACTCTCTACCTTTCTTTTAGTTTCTTGGAGCTCCTTTGACTTAATTGCTGGTTTTCACTATGTTCTGAAAAGCTGAAATGTTATTCTATTTTCTCCAGGAGTTATTAAAGACTGACAAGATATTGGGAGTGCCCCACGTGCACAAAGTTCAAAGTCATTAAAATTCTTGAATATTTGAATATTCAATTATATTTATAATGGAGAATCACTGCTCTCTTCTTTGGGTTTGCTTTGGAATTATTCACAAGAAGTGACTGTTTATTCCTTAAAGAGTTGGCAGAAGGAAGCTTTCCTCTTCTTTTGCATAGATTTTTTTCAAAGGCTTAACCACCCTCATCATTTGAGCACCCCGTCTTAGGTTTCACTGAAATGTCTCTTGTAGCAGTTTATTTCTTTTCTTTGGGTTTCATTATCAGTGAAAATGAAAGATATTTAAAAAAAAACATGTTTTAAATTAACTATTTAAATATCTTTAAGATTTATTTTTATTTGAACCTACTTAATTTTTTTCTTCATTCATAAGTCATCCTTCCTATTGAGTTTGGGGAAGATATTTTTATATTATTTTTATTGTTGGAAGATAAAATGCCTTGAAACAGGAACAAGTGTTTCCCATGTGATAAACTGGAAGAAGGACATAGTTCGTATATTATCCCTGGTATATCTGACTATAGGATTTTCCTTCTTTAATTTGGTTGAGTTTCTATCACACATTTAATTTACTTCTTTTTTTTGGCATTTTACTTTTTTAAAATATGTATATATTTTTCCTTTGTTTATGTATATTTGACATCATTTGTAATCCCCATGTATTCCCCATCACCATATCACCAGTGTACCATCATGTCAGTCCCCCGTGCTCCCATCTGCTCTCAACCCTTCCCTTTCTCCCTCTTCACCAAGGCCTTACCTATTGTAAAGAGTGCTGCTATAAACATAGGGGTGCAGGTATTCTTTTGAATCAGTGTTTTGTGTCTTTTGGGTATATTCCTAGGAGTGGGATTGCTGGACCATATGGAAGTTCCATTCTTAGTAGACTGAGGAACCACCATACTGCTTTCCATAATGGTTGGACCAGCTTGCATTCCCACCAATAGTGTAGGAGAGTTCCTTTTTCTCCACATCCTCACCAACATTTGTTGTTGCTAATTTTTTTGATATGTGCCATTCTCACTGGTGTGAGGTGGTATCTCATAGTGGTTTTGATTTGCATTTCTCTGATGACAAGAGAAGTTGAGCATTTTTTCATATGCCTGTTGGCCATTTGCATGTCCTCTTTGGAGAATTGCCTTTTTAGCTCTTTTGCCCATTTTTGGACTGGATTGTTTACTTTGTTTTTGTTTAGTCTGATTAATTCTTTGTGTGATAAGTCCCTTGTTAGTAATGTTGTGTGCAAAGATTTTCTCCTAGTCAGTGGGTTAAATTTACTTCTTTTAATTAAGTATATAACATTCTATATTCTGCCTGGCGTTTTTTCATTAGCAATTAATAGTTCTACCTACTCTTTCTGTTGTGTTGTAATATATTGATTGTATCTAGACTTGTTTCTACCAATTATCCTACATTTATTGTTTTAACAATAGCATTTATTGTGTTCTGTGTGCTGAGTTCTGGGCTCAAAGGCTTTAAGTACATGAGTTAAGCATAGCTTTATGATAAATTATAAGTAAAATGATAATCTCCACTTTACAAATGAAGAAATACAGGTGAGAGATGCTAAGTAATTTGCCTCAGGTAGCTAGTAGACCCACATACCAAGATTATACACGGACAGCATGGTCTTCAAGCTTGATGATAGTGCCCTGAGCTGGTGATGTCAACCAGTGCATAGGCATGGGTCTGTGCATACAGAGCTCCTGTCCACACCCCTAATTTTCCTTCAGAAGGAGTAGATGTGCAACTTTGGCCTCACCTCCATTTAATATAGGGATCAATTCCTTGAAAATCTGTGTTACCAGAAGTGTTTTGCTACTCAGCCAAATTGCAGAATTACTCTCATGCAAAACTACAACTAATCTTCCTCAATTGTCTGTATTATACATAATCTCAAGAAAATGAGCTGAAAAACAGCTAGAGAGGTCCACAGCCATTGTGTGACTTGCTGGGTCATGAATGTGGTCTAACCAAATTTACTTTTGGTGTCAGCTATAAATACTGTATGTGTGTGGGCCTAAATCTCAGTTAATCAGTAAATGAATATAAAAGAAGACTTTAAACAAAATTTGTCTGTGAAAAACTCCTCCAAATGTATTGCAAGCCCAGTCCTAGTCACACAAGTACACACCCACCTGTGTATCAGTACCTCTGGTATTCTTTGCCCAAAATTATTCTTTGCCCAAAATCAAGAATTGGCATACCCACGTTGTAAATGGCGAGAAGGACGGCAGCTTTCTCCCTGTTTACTACTCTCTCATCTCTATTAAGGGCTGTGACACTGTTTCTAGGTTGACTGACAGTTATAAAGTTTGAATAATTTCCCCTTCTTCTTATTTTACCATCCCGTGGGGGGCATTTATATCAAAAACTAGCTTCTTTCCTTGCCTTTTGTGAAAGATCAGGGAATCTCTTCAGTATCTGTAAAATACTGTATGCCTTGGTAAAGGTAAAATTTAATAACCCATAAGAGTTTTCAGAAGCAATAAAAGTATTTTCAAGTGATTTAAGTTTAAGAGAAAGAATAAAGCACCACAAGGTTTTGTGAGAGGGACAATCCACTGGTCAGTGTCCTCTCTTTGAATGAGGGAGTTTCTTGAGTGGGGTCAGGGAAAGAGTTCACCATGTAGGGGGAGGGAAATGAACCACTTGAAAAACATGTTTCTCTTTGATCTCTGAGAGCCATGTCTGTGAAGTTCTGGATTAGAGGTGAGTGGCACTATCAAAAGCTAACTCCTCATTCTACTGCACACACTGGGCAAAGGTTTATAGTTTCTGAACTCAGTCTGATATCAAATCAGAAAAGAAAAATATGAAGCAAGGAAAAATAGCTAAAAAAACTCACAGTCCTTAGCAAATTAAATTGTCTTTTGGAAATATGTTTTGAAAAGCATCACATAGGATGTGCTAATTCACATATATCTCATAAAGGAAAGTACCCCCCTTATCACTTTGTTAATTTTCTGCCTTGTCACAGAAAATGTGACAAAGTATTCCTTAAAACACATTCCTGTAATCTGAGTTTTTAAAGAAATTGTAAGATTTCTGTGTTCATATTTTTTTCAGTCTCTTCTCTGTTTTCTATAACAGTAGTGACACTTTTTAAAAATCAAGTATAATTGTTGGGCTTATTAGGACAGAATTACTGCCATAATAAAGGAATGATGTTAAATAACTGTTCATCATCCTGTTAGTATTTAAAAATTGATTTTGATGGTCATTATGAATTGACTTTTTATTAAGTAAATACTTATGCTAAGAACAAAATATTTTCAAGGAAGAAGTTTACCATTTTGAGTTCAAATCCTTTCAGCAGTTATCTAGTTAACTAGAAGCAGCTAGAAGTAGAATCAGGTCCCACTTCATTCATGGTTGCTAGATTAGCCTATTTATGGACTGAAATTTCTTTAAGATAAAAATCTAGTTGTAAAAAGTTAATGAAGTGTATAAATAGGGGTTCTTGTTAAGTTCCTTGAAGTTCTTATTTTCTTAAAGATTTATTTATTTATGCATACAAGAGCTTGGGTATAGGCCTGAGGTGCAGGGGCAGTGGGTGAGAGGAGTCCCCAGAGGCAGAGTGGGGATAAGAATAGGCAGATCTACTGAAGTGCATTGCTGAGGGGAGCAGTGGGCAAGAAGGAGAGGTCTGCTGCACCATATGGGTCACCACTCTGGCCAGGGGTCGAACTAATACCACAGTGGCTATAGATAGCGTCATAGTGCTGAGACTTTACCCCTTGTGCCACTAGGGAAGCCCTCTTCCTTCAAGGAGGAGTTTGAAAAACTGTATCCAGTCAGAAGACCAACCAGGTTTTATAAACTCATTGTCAAATCCGCCATCTTCCAAAGTAACATCTAATGCTGGAAGGACCATTCACATCACCCCGTTGTAGGCCACTTCTCCTTAGCAGACCCAGAGCATCTAACTCTCCATTTTATAACTGCTGCCCCCAAAGAACGAAATCCTCTCAGTTTACCAAGCAAGAAATTTCTCTAGTGTTTCATTCAGCAAGATCAAAGAAAAGACAATAATCATGCTCTATAATATCAGAGCTGAGAAATCAATATTAAGATGGAAAATCTTGACCAAAAAAGATGTTATTTTCATAGCAAGCCTAACTCTCATATATACAAACTGCTGGAAGAGAGTGAAAATTATTTCAGATTTGTGCAAGTCTTTTCTTTTGAGTCACAAATTTCTGAGTGATTGATTAGGAGAACAAACATATTACACAGCAAAAAATTCTCTCGTACTGCTTCTTTTCTGTTTTGTTTCCATCCTTCTGCACCCACTCCTTCATTGAACCTGTGCCTTCTGGATAGTTCACGTATTCCCTTTCTGTTTATTTGTTTGGTCTGTTCTCTGTTCTATTTTCTTATTATATTTTCTTTCTCATTTTTTCCCCAGTTCTCTCTTTTCCACTGCCAATATTTGTTCCTTCTTGGTGACTCTCAGTGACATCTAGAATTTGTTTGGTGGCTGACACAATATTTAGGGATAAAGAATATGTTGACCATAGGTTTATAATGCTAGGGCAAAAGACTGATTTGGTCCTCTATTTCTGATTATTTTGGATTCACAGAAAAATCAAAGAACAGGAATTTGATGAAATTGATCTTTACAAACATTAAGCAACAAAAATATTATGAGTTAGCAGGAAAATATAAAATGCTTAAAAGGACTAACAGCTCTCGGGTTTTAGGACTTCCTGTGGTTAACTCTGATTTGTGACTTTATCTAACCCAACAACCAAGATCTCTAATAGATTGTCCTATTGCTCATTTTTTCTCTTATTCATCGGCCAGCACAAATGCATACACATATGTAAGAAGAGCAATAACAACAAACAAATATGAAACCAATTCTGGTGGTGTCAGTCCCCTAAATATTAAGTACCTCCCCATTACTACAGAATAAAATAAAAATGTCTGCTTATCCAGTTGTATCACCCATATAATTGTTTTCCTCTTTTCCAATTGTATGTCCCATTGGTCTATTAGTCAGAATAGTTCAGCTTTTGCAGCAGTAACATTGAAACCCCTTTTCTAAGTGAAATTATTCTCAGCAAATATCTGTTTCTCACCAACATAGTCTGATCTGGATGAGATCAGAAGTGAAGTTTTCTCCACTTTATAACGTTGCATTTCAGGTGTTTTCCAGATTTAGCAAGTAAAATGGTCAGTTCAATTAGAATATCAGGTAGATACTTTTTTAGTTTTTTAAGAGAAAAAGGCCTACTAAGTTTAGTAAAGCGTATGCCTCCTACATACACATGGAAGCATACACAGCATGACTAAGTAACTGACCCAACTGGATTTAGAGTCCATCATAAATAGCTCAGCTCTGACAGGAGAGGCTGGGGGAGAAGGAAAATTCATGTAGGGTTTTTTACTGGGAAAAAATACCAAATAATAGGTATGCAGATTTGGTTCTGTCT
The DNA here is from genome assembly GCA_019455555.1 of Galemys pyrenaicus. Classification (NCBI taxonomy): domain Eukaryota; kingdom Metazoa; phylum Chordata; class Mammalia; order Eulipotyphla; family Talpidae; genus Galemys; species Galemys pyrenaicus. Next base: position 11,562,845 of record JAGFMF010011681.1, read on the forward strand.
TCTCGATCGAAAAGAAATAAGGAGATTATATCTTCCTGGGAAAGGCCCTTAAAGAATGTTTGCATGTAAATATCAAAATAAACTTCCCCAGCCTTCAGAGCCTTTCCTATGGAATAGACTTCTTACTAGAAAGACATGTTTTAGAGAGGTAGTTTTTTGCTCCCCTATAAGTCTGTCTTTGGAACTTTTTGAGAAGTTCTACAATTCACATGTTGAGTTGTTCAGTTATTTTATAGAACCAGTCTCTCAGTTCTGAAAGTAGATCTACCCAAGGAAATGGTTATGTTCAATTTCTGGAGACAGTTCTTTAAGCCATTTGCAAAGTGAAGCCTATATTGTACAGATAATAAGGGACACAGGTAGAAATCAAAATAAAAAATTATTTACTAAAGATTGAAGCAAATCACAAGCCCAGTGTATCCATGGTATTTATTTTTAACCTGAAGTAAATTTTTTTAGAAAAATAACTAGTATAATTGTACTATGCATTTCAATGGAGAAACAATACAACAATTTAGCATAGACTTTATAACATAGTCCTAGTACATATTAGATAACATAATGCAATGACATAATAATTTTGTGTAAAATGTTACATCAGTATAACTCTTAGAATATATGGGGAATGCTTACATTAAAAATTATTTATTGTTTACCTGAACTTTAAGGCTAAATGGGGTCTTCTATTTTATCTGGAAACCTTACATATTTCAGCAAGAGTCTTCCATATTTACAAGAAGCAAGGAGACCAAATAAATGGTGGGGATCACTGGTACTTTGTGGTCTTTGACCTGGAAGCAACACATATCAGTCTGGTCACAGTCTGTTGGCAAGTACTGGTCCTGCAGTGCCTTTTGAGACTGGGAATTGAAGGCAGCTGATGGATACATGGTGACCACCAAGGTCTTTGTTACCTTCACCTTGTGATACTTGTACATCATTAAAGGGAACACAGAATCACAGCTGTGAGCAGTAGCAGCTCTGGAAGTACTGGGTCATTTAAAAGAACAATTCCTTCTATCTGGGGATACCATGTCGGAAGCAGAGTCTAAACTGAGTTGATAGAAAAAGAAAGCAACTTGCATTTCATGGGCAAAGCAGCATGGGTGTTACTGTGGATGTAAGAAAGCCAGAACAGAAGAAATGAATTTGACACTGTTATCCCTGATTTTGATTGGCATTTAGATCTCTTGAGATTTGTCCATCTTGTTTTATTAAAAATGATTTAATTTTAGATTGATACAGGGTATCCTATGAAGATGATCAGAAAAACTTGGGAGAAAAAAGCTGTAGATTATAGATATATTTGTTAAGAGGAAATGATGATATATGACATAAAATCAGATGATAAATCCAAAATTATATGCATGGGCTATGCTTTCAGCTACAAGAACAAGGAAGGATCTTGTCAGATTAAGAACTGTAAAAATCACAAAGATGAAAAAAAAATCAGGTTCAATTGTATTTTAATTTTTACTTTAGCTGTTTGTTGTAAATCCAATCATTCATAAATTGAAAGTTTTCTTTGCAGAACATACCTCTAAAACATGAGAGGGATAATATAGGGAATTGTATTTTTTTAAATACAATTTACATACCCACACCAGGGTATGGGCCAGAGGTATGGGGGGTGACAGGATTCACCAGAGACAGAGTGGGGAGCAAAACAGGCAGACGTTACACAGCTGAGGGGAGCAACAGGTGAGGCAGGAGAGGTTTGCTGCACCATGTGGGTCCCCTCCCAGGCTGGCAGCAGGGATTGAACTATGCTGCAGTGGCTGAGGTTAGCTTCATAGTGCATTGCTTAATCATTGCGCCACCAGGGAGGCCCCAGTATGGGGCATTTTAAGAGAAAGACAATTAATTACCTTTTACTTTGTCAAAAATTTAAAATATTAACGTGCTGGTGGATATGCAAACTGACCCAACCACTATGGAAGGCAGTATGGAGATGTTTTAAAAGCACTAAATATAGATTCATTCAGCACAGTTATTCCACTTTTAGATATCAACCCCGTAAATCAATAAACATTTATTGGAGATGGAACTTGTACTCCCATGCTTATTATAGCACTGTTTACTATAGCTAAATTGTATAAATAATCTAGATGGTCCAGAACAGATGAGTGAATCAAAAAGATGTAGTATATATACAAAATGAAATATTACTTAGCAATCAAAAAAATAAAACTCATTCTATTTGTAGCAACATGGATGGAACTGGAACAGATAATGATAAGTGAAATAAGTCAGAAGAAAGATAAATACTAGATGATATTACTAAAATATGGAATATAAAGTAACTAAATTAGGAGTCAGATAAAGACTAATTAATAAAAACAACAACAACAACAAAACCTTGATAGCTGCCTTGGTGCCTTAAGCACCAAGTTGGACAGAGGTGGAGAATGGGAAAGAATAAAGACAGAAGCAAGTTCAGTGGTTTCTGGTGGAAGAATATGGGTGAGTTGCTATTGGGGGCACTATGGTGGCCATACCTCATGAAGTATCAAATATTATCTCAATTAAAAATGAAAATAATTTAAAATGCCATATGCCAATGTGAAAATGATCTGACAATGGAGACACAAATCTATTTCTTTCCTGTGAACATGCAATATATCAGTGGGAAATAAAGGGGTTCTGATCACAGCCATCTTGAAAGATACAAACATGTCTGTGAAAAGACAGAAAATCCCCAGCTCCCATTTTCTATTGCGACCTCATTTTCTGCTGACCTGCGTATTGGTTTGCTTTAATGAGCGATACTTGCAATATGCCCAAGTAAAAGTTTGACCAGCTTCAGAAATGTTTAAAGAATCATTACATGATAAATTTGCTTCTATTCTTTGGCATCAGGCTTTAGATGAGAATATATCTCTGGGGCTAATTTATGGAATTCCCAATATCGGAATTGGCAAGGAACAGAGCACTCCAGTTTGCTGTCGTTTATGGACTAACCTGGTTAGAATATCATGAAGAAAGTAGTTTTCTATACTCAGAGCCACGTTATTTCAATGTGTCGCTTTACTGCTCTCTTCGTATGGTGTACTTATTATTTCAGTTTCAAGAGGTGTGATATAAGAGCTAAATTCCTGCAGTTTCCCCTCTCCCTTCTTTTTTTTTTTTTTTTTTGACCAGGTTTTTATCAGCAAGGCATGCATTTAAACACATATATTTAATGAAAATTGTCTTTGCACTTAAGAATCTTCCCTACAGCTTGATTATGAAATTGTCCTGGTCTTCTTTTCACCTGGTTTTTGCAGTCTCTAAAACAAACAGGAAAATGGTTTTATTTCTCCTTAAAGTGTACTGAGAGTAAAGTTAGTCAGGGATCACATGCAGTAATCATCATCTCTAAATATGAAGTGAATAGCAGCAGAGTTAGCCCCGTCGTCTTTTTGTTAGACATTTTCTTTCTCACTTTCTTTTTTTTTTTATATTGTATATTGTCTGGAAAGGAGGTTAAAAAAGAAACCCGATGCTCAATCCCTTCGAACTGAAGGATTTTGTTTATTCCTAGGTGGCGACACCCAATGGCAATGCCAAAATCTGTGTTTTGTTTGCATGTTCATTTTTGTCAGGCCATCCACTCTCTCTAGAGAGAGCACATGGCAGAAGGTTAATGCAGTTACAAGCCCATGAGTTCCAAGCCTTGTTCTGGAACTAACTAGCTGTAATCTTAGGCAGGTTCACTCACTACTTTAGGGCTTAGTTTTTCATCTACTGACAGGCCTGATAGGGAATAGTCCCAGCCTCATAGTGTTGTTGTGAACATTAAATATAATATCTGTAAAATGCTTGGCATTCACTGTGCCTTGCACATAAGTTCTTAGAAAATGTGAAAGAATATTGCTTTTATTCCCAAATTACCAGATGATATCTTGCAGAAACTATTCTTTTTTATACTGATTTTTTCCAAGTTTCTAGCTTTTAGGCAGATTTAATTATAAATGCCGTGTTAGGTCAAGTTTCCTGGGAAACAGGCTGGGATGTGGAGGTTTGCAGGCAGAACTTTATTGTTGAGTACCTTCGAGGTCTACAGTAATAGGGTGGAAAGGAAGCACTATCAAGCAGAGGGGAAGTTGGGGACCCCTACAGACCTGGCAAGCCTCGACCCCATGGTATGCTCTAGAGCTGAAATGACTCCTCTAGATTGTCTTTATTTGGAGGGGGGCCAGGATTTAGAAACATTGCCACACATTGTGGATATCTTGCCTTTATGTTTCTTTCTAGGGGGGAGGCTTATGATCTTAGACCATGTAACTCTCTGGACTATGGGTTCTTCTAGAGAGTGACCCCCCAGACAACTGGCAGTTGCCAGTGTCCATCAACAACTGGGGCAAGGAACCCCTCGGTACCGGGGACATGCAGTGACTCCCCCAATATACCCATCATGTATACATATGTAATATTATTATTTCCGTTTGTCACCAGTATCTTAATTTGTATAAATATAAATTTTGCATGTTCAGGTTAAGAAAAACACAAAGCAATTTTCTTATGCCAAATTAACTAATTCCATGGAAAATGACATTACCCCAGGCACTTGCCTGAAAGATCCACCATATGAATTCTAATGTTTTAGCTTGTCATCCTGTGATAGGGTAGATACATAGTCTTGGTTTGTGTTTTAGTAAAATTAGTACATTTTATAATTATTATAACCTTCTCCCAAGTCTAGCTCCCTATTAGCTTTTTGTTGCCATCTCCACAGTATAAATATCATTATAAAAAATAATTTTAAATAAACCTGTCACTATTCCACATTAAGATAGCAACCTTATTTATTTGTTCTAATTGCCTTATTATCCTTTCTAACATGCAAATGTTTTTTCCATAGGCAAACTTATGTATATAGATATTTTTTATTGTATTTTTCTTCAGTTTAACATTATAGCGTAAATATTTTCATGCAGCTACTAATTTTCACAATTGTAACATTAACAGAAGCACAAAACTCCAATGAGTTGCTATACTATAACTTGCTTAGTCCTTCTCTTATTGTTTGACTTTCAGCTTGTTTTCAGGTCTTCCCTATCTAATCATATTTTACATTATAAAATTTTGAACTCAGCAAATCACTTCAATTCAGTAAACGGTGGCAGCCAGTGCTGACATGTAGTAAAGAGCAGATATAATAATGCTAATATGCAATCTGTGCCTGCAACGTACTTATGAATGAAAGTGAACCACAGCCATATAAATAAATAGCCCCGCAATCAAACAGTGATATGACAAAACAGCGATAGGAGTGATTATTTCTAACTGTGTAGGAGAGACAGATTCATAGAGGAGGTGAATCTTTAGCAGGCTTTGCAGGATGTGTAAAATGTAGACAAGGGGAAATGTAAAACATGATCAGGCAATTCTGCGCCAAAAGAAAAGTAACAGCAAAGATAAGGTGATGTAAAGGTAATTTATGGATATTAAGAACCAAGAGTCATGTGGTATGTGACTAAGAGGAGATGAAGAGGTGATGGAAAGGATAATTTGCAGATATATATTTCAGGAACTTGACCTCTGTATTAAGGAGTTTGAATTTATCTGTAAAAGATAATTTTGAGTAAGAGTTCATGATTAGATTAGTTCTTTAGGACAAAATCTCTGGCATTGACATGAGGCATATTTGGGTTAGGAAGACAGGAGACCCACATCCTAGTGAGAAATATAATGCACTAGTTTGAGGAAAATATAGAAAATTATTCCTTCAATTTTTTGCCCTTACCTTGATTCATTCATAATTCATAATTATATAATCACCTAGCAGGGTGTTAGACCTGGGCCTATTAGAATAAAGATCAAGATCTATTTAAAATTATCCATTCATCTAACAATTATGAATTGAGAGCCTACTTTATGTAAGATAAGTGAAGCAGACTGAATGTCTCTCAGTCCTTGACCTTGAGCTCTTACTCTGGTTGTGAATAGGACAAAACAGTACTGTGATTAGAGACATAGCAGCAGAATGGTAAAGATCTTCACCAAGTGACATTCCACAAAAGAGATTAGGTGCACTGGTGAGATGGTGATGGGGAATACATGGGAATTACAATTGATGTCAAATATATGTAAATTTAAAAATTATATATAAAAAATTAAAAAAATAAAGCTAGACAAAACATTTAAAATATTAAACATTAACAGGAATTCTAAAAAAAATAAAAGCAAATGATATGCCTTTTAGAAATAAAATTTTCTGAAAAAAAAAAAGAGATTAGGTAGATTCTAAATGACTCTGCCCCAACTCTTGAAAAGGCATGTTCAAACCTAGTCTCTTGTTTTCCCCTTCATTTACAGAGAAACAAAATTCAAACCTGGAAATTGAAACCAAATGAACAAATCACAGGCCAAGTCATCTTTTGGAAACAGAAGGAACTGGAATACCTTGAACTATTTTATATTCATTAAGTAATTTATTGGGATATTCTGACTTCTATGAGAATCAAGGACTTTGAGATGCCATTCTGTATTTTAACACTATTATTTTTAGTCTAAGGAGGGATCTGATCCTTTCCTCTGCCCCTGCTCTTCATGGTTCTCCCTCAAACATATTCTCCTTTCAGGATACAGCAGGAAGCCAGGCTGCTGTGAGAGCGTTGCATAGATTTCACACTGAGGATGAGCCACTGCTCTACAAAAAAATGCTTTATTTGAAAGGACAAGACATGTTTCCAATCCCCTTTTCAGAACTAATAATAGTAATTAATTCTTATATGCTACCTATTACAGCTAAATCAAGTACTTATTAAAATATAAGAAAGCTAAAACCAGATTGCATTTGAAATATATCATTTGTGAAAACATGTTTTAATTTGAAGACATGTTGAAAGTGATTAGCTGCATTAGAGATTTCAAAATATGCATTTTCTTATTCTGCTGCAATCAAGAGCCGTCTGTCAGCTACCGTAAACTTAAATAAAGAATAAGCTATGATCAGGTGAAATGTCTTCTGCTTTCAGAGGACAAAATTGTATTTCAGCACCATTTTTTAATTAATGTACTGCTTCTTGATGGTTTCGGGCAGGAGTTAACAACCTTTCTGTTGGTATGATTAGCTTTCCATGTCCCTGGAGGGGTACGGTGGATTTCGGCAAGGAAGTAACCTTATTTAGACAGGATATAGTCAATTCCCTGCCAAGATCCCCTTGGTTCCCCTTTTTCTAGTCTCACAATTCTTCCCAGACTAGGGTGTACGTCTTTCCAACTGCTAGTATCTATGTCTCCTCTTCCTGGTGCAGCCCTCTGACTGCTAGGGCCACCTTACCGTTGGTGCACACAGCAAAGTGCCTAGCAGTTCGACAGTCTCTTCTTCCTCTGCATCCCACCCCCGCCCCACACACACCCTTTGCTGTGGTATAAGCAGATGACTCTGCCAACTGACTGTGGAAATCCATCTCCTTACCTTGGGTTGGGACAAACTCTCCTGTGAGCTTAAGCTAAAATGCCCCTTCATGAATTTGTCAGAAATCACACCCTTGCTGGCTGTTTTTCTCCTGTCTGCACTTGTCACTCCAAAACAACTCCCCCTACTCCCTGGACACTTGCTCAATAACCAGCTTTCATATGGATACTTGTCCTAAGTTTATCACTAAGGAAACTGAAGACAGTGGTTCTGCCTAAAGCATCTCTTTCCTCTCATCCACCTTTTAGAGATATATTTTTGGTTAATAAATCTTCTAAGCTGTGCACATTTACCCCAAGAGGGATCATCATAATGAAACAAACTGTTTTCAACAACCTGAAATACAAATCCAATAACTAGGATTCATGGAACGCAAAAGCAGGCAGTGTTCAGAGATGCAGCCTTTTAAGGTCCTCAAGGCACTGTGGCCATTTCTACCAAACTTGTTCTTTCTATATCCAAATAATAATTGCAATTCAAAAACTTAGTAAGTGCAACTGAGACCAAGCTCTGGCTGCAGGTGTAGTTCCCTTAAGTAAAATGTTGTAGTAAGAAGTTAGAAAGGGAGACAAAGTAGAAGACACGCTGGGGATTGAGATTCTAATATATTTCATTGGCTCAGAGATCTGGATCAACACCAGTGGGGCAGAAGAGCCAATCTATGCCGGGGGCCTCGGCACAGACTGGCCATCAGACATTTGAAGTTGTCTAGCTATAGTCTAGTTATAGATCTGCTTGTAATTTTAACCTAGATATTGAAAGAATAATGGTGAATCAAGGGATATCCATTAACTCTATTTATAAATGTAAGTTTCTCCTTATTTTTGGGTAAGTAGAAAAAAATGGAATTTATAAAACTATCACATGATCAAAATGAAGGGAATACCCTGGAGGCAAGAGGACAATCAGAACCCTGAACACTATTTCTAATAGGAACCAGAAAAAAAAGAGACTGTTTTTCATACTTAATTTGATTTAAGAAGACACTGCTTTTGGTAAACAGGAAAAGAAAGTCACAAAATAGAATAAACTGATGAAGGGACAAGAGGATGAAGTGAAAAGAGTACAAGAGGTGAGGCCAAGACATGCTGGGATGAAATGGGAACTCGGTTAGATAAGGAGTTAAGGGGGCAGGAACAACAATTTCAAATTGAAATCATGTTACGGTCAATGCCCCTGTACCCACTCACATTCCATCATAGCACATAGAGGAACAGAAGAAAGTGAGATTAGATGAAATGAAAGATTTTTCAGAACAAAGGAAGATGATAGAGACTAAGAATTCTAAGTATTGTGGCAGGAAACAATTTGTTGTTACTGAAGTCATAATTAAACACACAAATGAAGAACACTGTCCAAACCTGGGGGTTCAGAGGAAAAGAAAGGCAGTTAACAGGAGACACGTCATGATCCTGGCAAAGCAATTTAAAGGAGAACTAGAATTAAAGTAACAGTGGTTATCCTGTTAATATTTTTCGATTACAAAGAAAAGACTGACAAGTATACAAGAAGAAAAATGCAGATGACCTCTAGAGGAATTAATATTAATTTAAACCCATAGACTTATTTGCACTACAAAATTCCAAAGAATAATGAAGTAACCATAGAGAAACTATTACTTATTGGTTTAGGGAATATTAAACTCCAACTGTGTGTCTAGCAATATGTTAGTATAGAAAATACAACAGTGTGTTGACAACCTGAAATGATCTGTGCTTGAAATTAAAAATATTTGATCATCACAATAATATGCAAAGATGAAAGTAGTCTCGCAATGATTTATCTGCTGCACTCTGGAATTTCTGATTCTAGATCTCGGTTAGGTACCAGGAATTTGAATTTCTAAGAAATCCCTAAGTGATGCTGATGTAGATGGTCTAGGAAACACACATTGAAAACCCACTGATTTCTATTAATGACAATTTGGTAGGAAATGTCTAACTGTATTGAAATAGTTACATATTTGTAGTCATTGAAATAATACTTTTGAAGATTACTTTTAAGACTGCAGAAAAATCTCAATATTGCAGTATCACACAGGTAATTCAGGATAGAGAACTTAGCAAAAATAAACATGTGGACTATAGGACTGATTAGTGATAACCGTAAGAGAAGGGGGAAAGGGAATTGGATAGATGGGGGGAACAATGGAATGTTGAAAAGTGGATTTGGACTTTAGCTATCAACAATGTACTATATGCATGTTGATTTTACTGATGGACAACTAAACTAACATAGTGTTATAATGCAAAGTTACTTCAACTTAAAAAGAGAGAGAAAAGACTTTAACCATGTTAAGAGGTACAGGATATCCAAATATATATACTGGTGGTTGGTTATCTCTAGCCCATGTCTTTAATAGTTAACTTTTGTTTTTATCTTTGTAACTTTATGTTCTTTCTAACTGAACATACATTAATTTTAAGTTGAAAAAAAAAAAGACATAGCTGAAATGCTGTCTTCTTGGTGAAGCTCTGAAGCTCTTAGTAACACTAAGTCAAATGCCAGTTTTGAATTCTTCTATCATCACACCATGGAAACATTAATCATATTTCATATAGCTCATTAAAAATTAACTATGCATATTAGCATTTTAAATGCCCTGGGAAGTCTCAAAGTTAAAAAAAATAAACTTTCTTAGTATTACTTTTTCCAATATTATCCAAGCTTATTTGTCCAGAGAACAATGTAGAACATTTATTACTGTTCTAAAAAAGAAGTGAGCCACACTGTGACATTAGCAGTTCTGACATTTATTTGAATCAGTGAATGAATGAATGAATGAATGAATGAATGGAATCCATGAATCAGTAAATCATTGGCTAGTATAGTTTAACATTTCCTTATTAATATTGTTCTTATTGGGAAATATAAACCAAAAGCTACTTTTCAAAGACTGTTAGCCATTTTATTTAAATGTACTTAAACTTTCCATTCACTAAATGTGTAAAAACTTATATAAAATCCCTGCTAGGTATAAGTCACTGATGTGAAAATGGTATTTTAAATTATTTATTTGATTTATTGGAAACATTGTTTTACAACATTGTATATGAATTAGGGGAAAAGTTTTGATATATGATTCGGTACTACCCCCCTCACCAAAACAAAAGGCATTTTATTTTATATGGTCAGAGCTCAGTATCAACTCATTATTTTCTCTTCCGTCCTTACCTTCAAAAACATTTAAATCACTTTTCATAGGTGACTGTATATCTATATGATCTTATTTAATTTTAACCAACAGTGAGAATTTCATTCAATATAAGTAAAAATGACAATCAGAGAATCCAAGCATCTTCTCACAGAAATGTACAGATACCAAATGGAATTTCCTGATATGTGAAAGTTGATGACACTGTATTTCCAAACAAATACTGTATGCCATAAAAACAGCCCATCTGGAATTTTATAATTAATTATTTTCTCTGCCAAAGAATCCTTTCTCTACTGAAATGGCTACATTTCATCCCATTACTCCTTTAGATTGTGGGATTTCTTATGACCCTTTATGTTTTGCAGCTAGAGGAGTCATGTGAAAATATGCCAAAATGTTTGGAAATATTTGGTATCTTGGCGACAAAGATAGTATATAACATGCTTCTATGTAAACAGTAAGTTAATACTGCCATCATCAAAAATGAAAAGTGGAACCTGAAGTCTCTGAAATAAGGAAAAAGTGATTAATGAAATTTAAATTTATTATTTTCAAGTGAGCAATGTCAAATGCTCACATGATATATATATATGCATATATAACTATATGCATGTATATATTTATATACATATGCATATGTACACATACATATATAGATTTTTAGGAACCTATAATAGAATTAAAAGCTGCTGTGATTTTAAAGAGAAGGAAAATAGAGGGGTAACTGGAATTCCAGATATTATAGGGGAATATTTTTAAACTAGAATTTTAAAACGTTCTTAAGTAACATAACTTTCCTCACAATGAGATTATTAAAATCAAGTATTTTAGTACAGAATGACATTTTTTAAAAAATCAGTATATTTGGAAATATTACTTTTTTTCTTTACTCATTGTGCATAAATCCTGCTCTTGGTAATTTGAACTCATTTTAGCAACATAGTGATTTGAACTCATTTATAGCAATTTTGTGATTTGTGGGCCAAACCTTTTTATATTGATAAAATAATTAAAGATACATTTTTTGATAAAAAGCATTTGAGGTCTTTGCTGACAATAATAATGTAATAATATTAATAGCATAGCTAATTTTATTCTATAACATTTATGATATATCACAACAGTCCCAAGAATTGTAAACAGCTACTATGATGATCTCTATTCTTCCAAAAAGGAAATGGAAATACAGAAGAGGTTAAGACAATTCCATCAGTTTGCATCTAGAAATAAGTCAATACTATCATTTCCAAGAGAGAAAAAAAAGTCTTAAAATGATTGGTCTCAAATACATTTCTAAAATTCTCACTCTTTTGCTTCCTAATCTTGCTAACAGTTTAGGGAAGGAAACTTAAATTATGTTCCTAAATATTTATTTACTTCGTTGGTGGTATTTGTTAAATGCCTAAAAGAAGTTAGGGTACAGGGAAAGGAAGACTTTCAGGAACATAGAGAAAGTGAGTTTAATGTATTACTATGTATGAAAGAAAAAAAAATCTAGTTGTGCCACTGTTTGTGAATTTTTTGTGTTTGAAAACATTTCCAAGGTCAAGTTTCTTAGTGCAGGACTTGGAAACAGTGAATTTGCTACCTTTGTAAGTATCCTATTTCACTAACTCAGTTCTGGCATTCTTTAAACTGCTCTTCTTTGATCTTGGAGGTTTTTTGTCCCTTAAGGATGAGCCAGGAGCGCACCCATTTTTTTTTTTTTTTAACACTATTGTTCCTCGGTCCTTTTGTTAAGTCACAATAAACTAGGCAAGAAACCAGCAGGTCCTTGACACAAAGTTATTTATTGATCTGAAGACAGTTCTGTGCTAACTTAAATCCTATAGCATAAAATACCCATTCTTGGGAAACAGTGAAAGCGGCAACACCAACACCTGGCCGCCGTGTTTTTCAGAGCACATTTGACATGCTTAGAAAAGAGAGTCCAGCCTTATTATGATCATAATTAGTATCTTGTTAGTTATGGTTATTTTGCCATCCAAATTTTTCTAATCTCTCTGGAAGTATTTTGCCTTTTTATGCCCCAAAGTCTATAAACACAAATCAGGCCAAAGTCAGTTTTAGGGTTGATGTTGCAAATTTACAAGACTCTATGTTGTTTTTTAAGTTATGTAATAATGAAAAGGCATTTTAGAAGAAAAATGAGGAATTGTTTGTTAAAGAGGATTGTGTGAGTTATGATGCCGAACTTACGTTTGGGATTGGATAAAAGCCGAGGGTTTTAATTTCTTATTAATTTGCTCATACATTCATTCATTCCCTCCTGTTCTTTCAATGACAGATAAGAGCCAGAAAGTCTAGCAAGTCTTGGTGATTTGTTGAGTTGTGGATAGAACTATCCTCTGTTATCTTGGCACTGACAGTCTGTGAGGTAAAGTTTAATCATTTTGTAAACAAAACAAATAAACTACAGATGGTGTCCAGTGCAGGGCGGGGCGGCATCAGCGTGTGGTGACGGAGGGTAATGGAGGAGCCAAAGCAACAGCTCCTGCCAGGTCTAGACCAGCACTGTGGTGGGCGGGGCCAGTGAGCGCAGTGGGCGTGGCCAGTGTAATGCAGGTGCAGCAAGGAGCCTGAAATGTAGGGCAAGAGTGTTAGGAATCCTGGGTCACCCATAGTCAGTTCTGCAGCCTCTCCTGCAACACTCCCCCTGGCCTTCCTCTTTGACCTCTGTTTGGTGTCCCCTCTTAATTGCTTTGTCCTCCTTTAAAGTCTACTTTAAATTCATTAGATTAGCTATCCCCCCTCATCTCTGATGTTGTTACAATGCTGAGCACAAAATTATACCAAAAGCAGAGAAAAAGGGTACATGCTGTGTGGTCCCATTTGTTTGAGTTTCTAGAATAGGCAAGTGTCACCTATCATGACAGATCCAAGAAGTGGAAGGGCGAAGCGTGGCTATAATGGGGCACGAAGAAGTTTTGTGGGGTGACGGAAGCATTCCATGATGTTACAGTGTCTGTGCAGTGACTACACTTGTCAGATCCATCAAACTGTGCACACACACTCATCACATATGAATTATACTTCAGTAAAGTTCAGTAAAAAGTTATAAAATAAGAAACAAACCTTTTCAAAGCTCCCATTCATCTTCTCCATTTTCTCTGCCCTCATCAGAGATAAGCTCTCCATCACCGTGCTTGTGGTGAGCATTCTATGAATAGCCTTCAGGGTGAGAGCCTCACGGTGTTAGCTCTGGTGGTCCCGCCACTGGGCGACCTGTTATTAGGAGACAGCCTGTGTCTCCTTTGTCTTTTTCTTCCTCCATAGCGCCTATCTCAGAATACACACAGGGTCTTCAATGAGTGTTTATTAAATCAATAACACGATGTTCATATTTTCATCCTGCCTAGTTTCCAAAAAAGATGAACAGGAAATAAAGTTGATTTCCAGCAGTTGATGAATGAATGGACAGTTCTTGGCACCTCAGCTCACATTCTGGCCTCATGTGTGCAAACCGGGGTCTAAATGGGTTTTCAGTCTACTTTCCTCACACCCATCCTGGCTTACTGATTTAAATGCTTGTGCAGGTTTCTCTGCTCTCTGATAGGTAAATGCCGGCTGTAGCCTTTGCATTATCCGTCTTAATGTTCCATCATTTCTCGGAGGAAGGTCCAATGATGCAAGCAGCACTGGTGAGCCACAAAGAGGTGGACACAGCGGTGTAATGGGAAGACAGCTATTATGTCCTGTTATTACAATGAGTGAAGGAAAATCGAAGGAGCATAGTGGCCTACTGCGTAGCTGCCATTCTCAGGTTGTTATGGGGAGAACTGTGTAAATCAACCTCCTGGCTTATTCCTGAGAAGCCTTTCTTTCCCCTTCCTTCATCCCCTCTCCCTATGCAAATTTTGATGTTCTCAACTGGCCGATTATCTAGAATATTAGCTTTTCAAAATATGACACAGAAGTTCACCAATTCCTTCCAATTCATAACACTTTAAAATTGCAACTCCAAATTATTTCTGTAAAAATAGCTGATCTTTATGACTCCTTTGGGATTTCTTATTTTAATCTGAAAACCTTCAGAAATGGCTCAGTTTTGTGGAAATGATGGGGGAATGTCTGCTCTTAGCAGTTTTTGTGTTCAAGGGCAAATCAACCTCTGTGCTTGCTAACTCTAATTTTCCCAGGGTTATGAGACTTTAATTTGATGCTTTATCCAGTGTGCATAAAATGTTCACTGAAATTTGCATAATACATTTATTGTATAATCACTCTTCATATCGGTAACCTGATTCCTCAATGAACACTACTTTTTTTTATAAGGGGAAATATTAATGTCAGGCCAATTTGAACTTTGTAACTAAACAGAAGTAGGTATATCTCTGATGGAAAAACATAAATGAGAGAAAGTAGAAGGGCGTAGGCTTTTTCTGAAATGTACTATTAGGTAAAAATAGCCCCAATCATATATTTTTAAATATTCATTTTGAAAATAAAAGCAAGGAGTGAATGGCTACCTTAAAATGTGTTATGTAGAGAAGGAAATGCATTTGTCCTGCTTATCTTTTCGAAGGTATTTAAGGCAAGTGGATTAAATTAGGGTGCAGGGTTTCATCATAGTCTAAAAGGTGAGGGAGTTTGAGATGCCTTAGGCACTAGTCCAGGTGCTTTATAGGCATTTACATTCATTCAATGCCCAGAGCCAACATATAATTAAGGTAATATTATTACCCTTAATTTCAGTTGAGTGTCTGTGCTACAGACTCACTACTCTCAAGTAGCAGAGCTAGGATTGAGCCCAGCCTGTATGATGCAGAAATCTCTGCTCTTCAATTATGCCAAACAGTTTTCTATGAAATACTTTTATTTAGTATGAGCTGCCTTAGGAGGCTGTGTATTCCTGAACATTCTCACACAGAGAATATAGGAAAATGGAATGATCAGACAGAGGCTGGAACAGGTCACATTTAAGATCCCAGTTCTCCCTGCAGAGTTTGACTCAGCAGATAGGAGGTGGGCGTAAAATTTTTCATTTCTAACAAAATCCCATGTGATACTATGGCTGCTAGTCCACAGATCACGTGTGGATTAGCAAAGAAGAAAACTCTCCAGTGAGGCTGTCAGGTCTCTGCCACACAATCATTTTCTTAGTAATCCAGGTCCCATGTCAACCAATATATATCCTAGGATTGTGAAATCCTACTCTTTTTAGACAACTCGGAGCTCTACCCAAGAGCTCTAAGCAAGCTCTATCCATAAGAGAAAATCTCAGCTGTAAATCTTTGACCACCAGATGTTAAAGAGACACAAAATAACTGGTAGCATTCAACTTCATGCAATGAGAAAGAAAATGGGCTTCCAGTCCCTTGTATTTCAGGAGGCTATGGTCTGAAATTGTTTTAACCAGCTTCTCATATCTTTGATTTAGAATGCATAAGGGTTTGTCTTTAAAACATCTTTCTTTTTTAAAGACTTCTTTTTATTTATGCATATAAGACTCTGGCCTCTGGTATAGGCCAGAGTTGTGGGAGATGAGAGGATTCACCAGAGACAGAGTGGGGAGCAGTATAGGCTGATCTACCGAAATGCACTGCTGAGGGGAGCAGCGGGTGAGGTAGGAGAGGTCTGCTGTACCATGTGGGTCCCCTCCCTGGCCGGGGATCAAACTCTTGCTGTTGGGCCGCTGATGAGGCACACTGCAGCACTCAACCCTCTGCGCCACCAGGGAGACCCCCTAAAACATCTTTGAAAGAAAAAAATATGTAGGAAAAATTACTGTCTAGGAGACTTAAAAAGTTTTGTATAATTCCTAGTTTACTAATTTTAAAAATATCTCAAAATGGAACAAAATCACTTTTGCAAACTAGCAAACAGTTGACTAAGACATCATGGAAGACTCAAAAGATCTTTAAGAAAAAAATTGGGCAATTGGGATACTAAAAATAATAAATTCACAAGATTATAGAGATCAATATTTATTGACCAGGAAAGATGTTATTAAGGGGAGAAAAAGAAAATTATAAAATCTGTACATAGCTATGTATGTGCATGTATGTATATTTTGGTCTAAAAGTCAAAAATTAATGCATATTTCATTTATCTTTGGATAGTGGTGCCATGGCTAATTTTTCTCTGTATTGAATGATATTTTTTCAATAAAACTGTAATTTTTAAATTTAAAAGTCACTACTCTTAATACATACAGGAAAAAAATAGACAATTGGAGAGCCATTTGTAAGATCTTGACTTCAGGAATTATAATTTATTACTCTTTAATTCTGTAAGTGCTTCAAATAGTTCTAGTTGCTTTTTCAAGTTAGAACATCAGAAGGAATCACAGGACAGTTTCTTGGGAAGCTGAACCAAGGCACCAAGGTCTAGGTAGAATGGGACTCATATTTCATTGAACATGGTTTGGTTTGACTTGATTTTTATAATTCTTTTAACATACTTTTCTTTAACTACATGGATGTGTTATGTGTTAATTTCAATTGTCCATATGTACACTTAAGCTCTATCTTTTAGAATTTCTAATACAGAATACCAGAATTGCATTTGGTATGTCAGATAGGAGAGAGTACATTTATTTGGGATCAGAGGAAGCAAATTCCATCACTTCCCATATTGATAATGGCATTTATTTAAATATTTTCAGTGTGTCCTATAAACCAATGACTGAGGGCTGTATCCATTAGCACATGATTATAATTTAGGAAATGCATCACTGTAGTGTTCAGAACCTCCCAAGGCATTTCTAAGTGTGTTTTATCAATAGTTTGGAGAGAGGGAATCATGGGTGGAGTCTTATCCCAGGATAACAATGGTATTTAAAGGGACTTAGGGCTTTGTATGGAAATTTAGATGAAGTGACATGCAGATACAGGGAGTATTGAGAATGTAGAGTGTAACAAAAACAGGCTCTCAGATAATCATGCTTCTTAAAAAGGTTGACCTATATATACAATTCACTTTCTCTTTCTTCCTTTTTGCACTGACCTACTTCATCCTTCTGGATGGTTGGCTACAATTTCTGCCCTCTAAAGATGAATGGGCAGCATGGCAGGGAGTGTCTGTGCTGCAGTAGAATGTTTAAGATGACTGACATGCTTCCAGGTCACTGACTGCAGCCATTGAGTGACTGTGAACTGAAGGGGAGGAAACTGTCTTTCCATTGATCCTCATACGCCCGGGCCATCTTCTCTGCCTTCTGATGGAAGAATAGTAGACAGTTGTACCCATCCGTAAGACTAGACAAGGAGAGGGAGGAAGGGTGTGAGACAGGAATGGAATCATAGTTTTGCTTACCCTACTGTGCACTGGGATTGTAGAGCTATAATTAGAGTGTCCATTTACAGCTAGCTTCCATCATAGTTACAAACTCAGTGGAATTGTTTTATCAATACTCTGCTTGTTCCTACTGCCACCACGACACATGCACCTCCTGCTGCTGTTGATAGCAGAGACACAGAGGGCCAGTGGTTGACAGAAGACATGTATTTTATTTGTATCCTTGAACACAGCCTGTTAGCACAGGAAAGCAATGCAAGTTGATCCACAGAGGTTAATCTAACCATTTATGGCAAGAAGACCGTTTCCTTAATCTCTGCAATATTATAATAAAGTAACCATTGGTCTAGTTGAAACTCTTGGCAAATCAGTGAGGAGCTTTAATCTCAATAAAGAATAGTGATCTCTCTAAGCCTGTAAATAATGACACTGATCCTAATTTTGACTTTATTCAGTATAAAGAAGCAATTTATCTCACTTAAAAATCAATTGAATGGCAAGAGGAGGGAAGTGAGTTTGGGGATTTGAATTTGTGTTTAGTTTAATAAGACTTTTTGTGCAACATAAATGGAATGAGAAAGTGTCCCATTTTGAAGTGTCAGACTACTAAACACTTGGGTCCCTGAATTTGTCTGTGTTGTAATTGTTTTATTCTACTGGGAAGTGCCATTTCATACTTAATTTCTTTTCCCTGGTCCTTACTTTTGTCACTGTGTACAACATTTATTGAATTTGTCCATATCTGGAGGAAATATTCACTTTTTTAGAATATCAGTACTTTTTTTCACCTTTTATGTAGTATTGATTCTATACCTTATATTTATTTTATTTTTTATTAATATAATTTTTTAAATTTACATATACTTGTTATCAATTGTAATCCCCATGTATTCCCCATCACCATCTCACCAGTGCACCATCACCTCAGTCCCCCGTGCTCCCATCTTCCCTCAACCCTCCCCCACCCCTCCCCCTCTTAGTCTCCCCTCCCTACCAAGTGTCCCCAGTCTGTCCTTGTCTTTTCATTTTTGGTTTTTGTGTCTTTATTGCTCTTATTGTTATTATTATTGTTCTTATTCCTTTCCTTGATCCTTATTTGGTTCCCTTATGTTCCTCCTAAGGGAGGAACTGTCTGATATATTTCTTTTGCCTTCTGCCTTACTTCACTGAGCATAATCCCTTCCAGATCCACCCATGTTCCTATGAATGAGTCTAGTTTTTTTTTTTTCATTTCTGATTGCTGAGTAGTATTCCATCGTGTATATGTACCACAGCTTCCCGATCCACTCATCTGTTTTTGGGCATTTAG
>JAGFMF010011681.1:11582004-11603175 GCA_019455555.1 Galemys pyrenaicus
TTGCATTCCCACCAGCAGTGTAGGAGAGTTCCTTTTTCTCCACATCCTCGCCAACATTTGTTGTTGCTAATTTTTTTGATATGTGCCATTCTCACTGGTGTTAGGTAGTATATCATAGTGGTTTTGATTTGAATTTCTGGGAGAAAATCTTTACACACAACATTACTGACAAGGGACTTATCACACAGATCCACAAAGAACTAACCAGACTAAAAAGAAACAAAGAAAAAAAACCCAGTCAAAAAATGGGCAAGAGCTAAAAAGGCAATTCTCCAAAGAGGACATGCAAATGGCCAACGGGCCTATGAAAAAATGCTCAACTTCTCTTGTCATCAGAGATATACCTTATATTTAAGTTGATTTTTTCTTCTGTGAACAGAAGCTAGCAAACAAATATAAATTAACACATATGTACTCCCATACACACATATGTACATACATACATTTAGAATGTGGGTAATTTTGCCATCATAATGTTTACTGAAAGAAGACATAGGTTAGGAATCATGTTCACATGAGGCTATGCAGTTTACACTGTATGAAAATATGACATTTTGTGTATGCTTCCCTAACTTAATTCCTATGTGTGAGAACTGTTCACTGTGCTTTAGTTTATTTATGTACTCTATTGAAACATAAACTCCCTGACATGAATGAGCATGTTAGAATGTTTTAGTTTTCCCTGTAGCTTCTGGAGCCTTCTTTTTCTTACCTATAGCAGATGTAGGATAATAATAGTAATAATAAAAAAACAATGATTCAGACCATGGTTTGAAAGTACCCCTCATAACAGGTAAATCCTCTTCCAAAAATATATCTCCTATTAATCTTTCTGACACTAATAATATCTAAAATTTCAGGTAATTGCACTCAGCCATCAGAATACAGTGAAGCCATCTGCTTACTGTATAATGGATGTCATCACTCATCTTATTTGCCTCTGTTTGTTGAGTGAATAAAGGCTGTGGACCATTGTGTAGAAACACTGAAGATGTCCTTTTCTATAAAACCATGTCATCCTATTTTCTAGAGGTGTTTTAAAGCACAGGTGTTTCCAGATTTTAATGGTTGACAATTTTTCTCCTTAAAATGAGCACTCTTTCTCTGGCTTTTTCAAGCTAGCTGCTTATATTTTTTCACAAATCTAAGCAACATAACTATTCATAGAACCTTCTGTGGTAGCCTTGTTTCTCTATAATAATCACTCACAGGACATAGATGCAGAAAACACCAAGTAAATGGCTGATGTTTACTTGTATAGATATAAAATAGTGAAGAAATTGTCAATGCTATCCTTCAACTAATTTTTGTTATGTAATGCAGAAAACTAGGAAGCTGATTAATAAGAAATGTTCAGCAACACCTACCTACTTTGAGGATGCAAGTGATATGCAGGAGAAATCCAGAGGTCTAGGCTCACCCTCTTCTGGGGAGCCCAAAAACACCTCCGCAATTTCTACCTTTTTTTAGATTTATGAACTGGGGTGTGTCGGGGGGGAGGGGTGAGAGGATCCACCAGAGACAGAGTAGGAAACAGAACAGGCAGGTCAACTGAAATACACTACTGAGGGGCGCAGCAGGCAAGACAGGAGAGATCTGCTGCACCATGTGGGTCCCCTCCCCTACCAGGCAGCAGGGATGGAAATCCTGCTGCAGTGGCTGCGGTTTGCTTCATAGTGCATTGCTAGCCCACTGCGCCACCAGGGAGGCCCCTCACCTCTGCACTTCCTGCAGGCCACTGACCCTCCGGCCAGTGTCCCTCCCACCCACTGTCCCTCCAGGACAATGTCCCACACTGCCATTCAGTGTTCCTATTTTGAGCCCAGACAACAGCCCGGCAGACTAAAAAGCTAAAGAGAAAGAAGAGAAATTTATTGAACGGCAATTCTTAAACACCTTCACCTGTTAAATTTGACTTGCACTTCAGCTGAATGGGTAATTCCTAGACAAAGTGTTCCCTTACTCTGTTTCAAAAAATCGCCTTTGACTCACAGCTGGATTTGTCTTTGAAAGAAGTTGGGTGTTACATCCAGCCATCTGGGTTTCAAGTGGGCTTTTATGACAGTCATTCCAAAGAGGAAGAACAGTACAAATGTTGTGAAATTTAGTGTGCATTTACACTTGGAGAGCAAGTCTCCCTCCGCTGACTCCTTGCCACCACAAATCTGAAACAGAAGTTGGTTTAATCGTCCTGCTGCCCCACACACATGTAAAGAACAATCCCTATGTTGGGCAATAAGCAATTTGTTTAAATAGTGAACCTTAGGTGCTAGTAGCAACACAGAAGTGTGACATAAGCTGCTAGAAATGATCAAGAGATTTGTAACAATATTCAAATGTGTGGTCACAACGGGTGGGCTAGTGGAATGGTCAAGGTCATGGAGGAACTGTCACAAACACACTGGAGATGAGCACACAACTAAGACTCAGGCATTCCCAACCTTTGTAGAATGGAGTTACAATTTCTAAGAATACATATGTATGTATATTTGTGTGTGTATACACAGTTCTTTTTCCCATAACATCACCAGGCCTCTAGTGCAATAATAGTAAAAGTTTAAACTAACACGTCGACTTTAAAGGATTTCAGGAAAGCGTTGATTATATCTGCCAATGGAATGAGTGCATTTGGGAATGACCTAATTAACGTGGAGTGGTTTCTTTCTCACTGCTTGGCTTCCCGCTAATTGCAGAACTGTTGGCCTTCTCCAGACAAGGAGGAGAAACAAGGACGGGGTGTGTGAAGAAAACAGTGACATTCAGTTTTAATTCACTTGAACCTGCTGCCAAGCTTAATTATGTAATTGAGGGAGTGAGACCAGGAGGCTTCCAGCACTTGGGCTAGAGTTTCCGATCATTCCCATTCACCAGTGTTTTATCGAGGATTTTAGCGGTTCCCATAAAGCATTATTAGCTAGAGCTGAACTAATCTCCCTACCCTGCCCCTCACCAGATGTAGGTACAGAGGTTTCTGTTCCCTGGCTTGATTATTTGTCATTAAGAAAGCAAATTGAAACCAAATTGGAGTCGCTTTATTCTTAGCAAATGCATCATTATTCTTTAGGGGCAGTTTCACATTTCATTTTATTTCTTTATGATCGTCATATAGTATAAGCTGTCACATGCCACTCGAGAATGGACTGTTTATTTCTAGCATCAGAGTGTTTTTTGGATTTGCTTGAGACATTTTTACCCCTGCACTTTCATTTATTAATGAAAGCGAGTGTGCATGAAAATAATACATAACTCAGTGAAACATGCAGGTGGCTTATTCTTTATTTACAACTTTGTTTTGTGGGGTCACAGCTGCCCCGTTGAAATGGGATCTTCAGATATGGAGATATTTTGTATGATGCTCCTAAGAAGCAAGATGGCTCTTTAGAAGCACACTCTTCTGGAAAATTCATCTATAGCCACTTCCATTCAAAAAAAGCACTGATATCTCAGGCCCTCACAGAAACTTCCTTTGTTTGGATTGGAGTCCAGCCCTGGAGATCAGACTGATGATTTGGCAATATCCTGTGTAGCGTGTGGGGGCGAAGGCAGCGGAGCCGCGCCATCCTGGAGTAGCGTCGGAGAGACGGGACATCCAGGGCCAGAACCATGACTGCCTGGCATTTGTATTGTTCTTTAGAGTAAAAATGTATTAATAGGTATTTTTATCAGCAAATCCCCATTGTAGTCCGTGAAGTAAATTAGCATCCTTTAAACATGCTTTCAATTAACTTGGACAAATATTTATTAAACACAGGCAATGGATTAGGTACAGTCTCAGTAACTGGGGAAATGAAAAGAAATTACACCTGGTAATCAAAAATGGTCTTTTATTCCTTCCTTCCAGTTAAAATGAGCTACCCTTTTTTTGATAAAGGGCAACATTTCAGATGTGTTCTATATCCCCTCATTTATCCATTTTTTCCCAGAATATTATTCAATAAGTTATTCTTTTGCCCTCTTGTAGCTTTATCACAGCTTTCTTCTTGACCTTTCCTATAAATGTTCAAAAATACAGAGAACAATCCCATAGTATGTACAATTAAAAAAAAAAATCTTGTATATTTTGAATGAATACCCAATAGTTATCTATCCTGGCTTCACACTGAAATCTTCTGGGGAATAGAACCCACACACACACACACACACACACACACACACACACACACCCCTATATATATATATGTAAACACCTGGACCACATTCCCAAAGACATTGATTTAATATCCCTGGGGGTTAGTCGTAGGCATTGGTATTTTTGTTAGCTCCCAACGTGATTCCAGAATGGAGCTAAGGTTGAAAACATAGTATCTCCTATGTTAAAACAAAGGAGCAAAACTAATTCACTTGACCTCATACCCCCTCTAGCTGTCTCTTAATTGTCTATCCCAGCCATGATGTGACAGAGGCCAGGAAGCATGAGAATGACAGTACCCTCCCCTTTCTCTTACACTTCCCGTACTCAGGCAGACTTCTGTCTCAAGTATCTGCTAAGGAAAACCATGCCAGTGACATCCACATTGCTAATCACACTGCACTTTCAAGCTCTCGTCTTGCTCACACTCAGTAGCATTTGACACAGCTGATCTCTCTCGGCATATTTTCTTACTTAATTTTGAGACATTCCCTTATTATTTCCTTTTTTTCTCTCTGATCTTCTTTTAGCCTCCTTTTCAATCTCATTTTCCTAATACTTAAATGCTTAAGTTGTTCATGCTCTAAACCCAGGATCTTTGTTTCTATCTATACTAGGTGTTTTTGTATATTTCCCTTTCTGTCAATAACATCTTTATGCCATTGACCTCTTAATTTATCTTCCTAATCCTATCCTCTATTCTGAGCACCAGCTTCATATATCCAACCGCCACTTGACATTTTTACTTAGATGTTGAAGGCATTACCGACTCAACATGTCTCAAACTGATTTTTTAATTTTCTTTCTCCTTTGTTGGATCCTCCCTTCTCCACTCTTCATTTCAATAAATCACACCTCTACCCACCTAGAAGCTTGAAAAACTTCTATGCTGAAAAACTCAATAGTATCCTTGTCTTCTGTATCTCCTTTCCACCCAGTCCAATCTATCACCAAGTCTTGTAAATTCTGCTTCCAAAATATAATTCAAGTAATCTCTTTGATCCCACCTATTTTACTTCCAGCTGCTGTTTTTCTGGATTTTTGTAATAGTCCTTTCTGCCACCTCCCCCACCCCCAAGTGTATCTTCAACAGAAATCAGCTCATGTGCTATGAGAGATTTTTTTTAAAGAAATGCAGATAATTTCATGCCACTGCTTCCTTAAAATGTTCAATAAAGAATAATTAATAGTTCTATTATTATGCATAATTTTCTATTTTCTTTTAAGAAAGGCACAGCATTTTGTAGTTATGGATTTATTTATATAGTTAGTTGTTTGTCTCCATCTCCCAGTTCAACTGCAAGTTACCTAAGGGAGGGAACTGAGAATATATTTTTCTTTACTGTTTAACCTGTGTCTAAAAAGTGCCTGACATAGATTTTCCTTTTAAATGAAAGAACAAGCATGTGAATGGATAAGGAAGATTAACCAAAGCATGAGATGGGAGGAGTTGTTTTGCTAAAGTTCACTTAGTTCTACTGAGAACTCAACCATTCCGTTAGTAAATGTGCTGATTGAATGAACTGATTGAAATTTTTCATTAGATTGTTCTATGTACTAACTTCAAAATCAAAAGAATTTTCAAAAATTCAGTTCTCTACCTGGTAGACTACTAGAAATTTCTTTCAAAATGGAGTTTTAAATCAATTAATTGTGTCATATCTTTGGAAAAGATATACGCAGACTCTGCTTCAAACCCTAGATTTGCCACTTACATAAGTTGCGACTTCTAGCTAATGGTATCACCTCAACTAAATCTCAGTTTCTTCATGTAGGCAAACACATGAATGGGAACAAGTCCAGCAGTACATGAGATTATTATAATTTTACCAGTCATTCATCAACAACCCAGCACATTTGGCACATAGATGAAATTATCTGAATTTTAGTTTTATTTTCCTCTCCCCTAATTCTACTTCTTGACTTCTTTCTTTTTTTTTTGGTACCCTATCTTATCTTAGTGGGTAGTGATGTTCATATTACTCAGGGAGTTTGAATTTTGTGGGATGAGAAGAATTAGCAGTACTTACAGAGCAGGTTTCTTTTGCATTAGAAAGACAAACTTCACAGCTTCTCTGCCCAGCTTTTCAAGAGCATTTTATGGTATACTGCTGTGTTACAAGTTCATTTTAGGATAGCATGCTGAGAGGGAAAAAAAGAAGAAGGGATTCGAGGGGAGAAAATTAAAAAGTTAATTAAAAGAAACAACTTGGTAATTGAATTCCCTTGCACTCTTCTTAAGTTATTGGGGCGGAGGGAGGGTGTCCCAGTGCATGATTAGCAGTTCACTTCACTGATCACCTCAAAACTTCTAAGTGAGACAAGTATGAAAGCACAGAGTAAATTCCTGCCTGACACCTGAGAACAGGGTGAGGGTCCATATGGTAGGTTTTGTGCATGTGTCAAACCAAACTGTCCTCATGCTCATTCTTGAGCTTTTTTATTTTGAAATATTCTTGGCAACTGACATTGTTATTGTCGGTTCTATATTTATAGGCTACGTTCTGGACTAATATCAGCTATTTTATGGGCATGCAAAATCCACTCTTCATTGATTCTGTTTTACTAGCTATTTCTTTAACCTCTCCTCTATATACACACTGACATTGGTACACGAAGAACGAGTCTATTCTTAACGGTTTTCAAATTTTACTCAGTAGCAAGTCAGTGGAATGGGTCTTGTTTTTTTACTTTTGTTTATTTTACTGTGTGTGCATTTTTGTTTTTTTATTTTTAAAATAAGATGTTTGAATATAATTTTAATCTCTTTTATCTCAGATCACTTAAGTGTCTAGTTTATTAAGGTGTTATCCTGGAGAGAGAGACTGTTCTGTTGGGAATAAGCATGTGTATAGAAATTAACTAGAACTAGGTTGAAACCCTGATTCTCATAGACAATCCTGTTATTTGTTCAGTCCCCATCTAATTGTTTAAGTCCTGTTTTGTGTCACGTGCTGTAGATGCTACTCGTGAAAACTTTAGGTAAGTTCTGTCACAAATTTTATTGATACAATTTTGTTGGGGCTTTGAAGATTAAGTTTAGGACTATATTTTTCTTATTGTTTTCAACATTCTATGTTCCTCATTCTTGCGGCAAATCAGCTGAGGAAAGGACTTGGTAAAAAATAAATTTAATTGATTTTTTTTTTTATCAAAGTTGCATTGGTTTAACATACTGTTTAGGGATATAGGTTCCTACCTCTTCAGATGTCTAAGTAAGTTAATTTTTACCTTAATCGCCAAATTAGTCCGAATGAAGTGACTGATTGCATATCTATCTGCAAAGAAATCTCTAGAAAATAAAAGTTACTATTTCATGGTTAAAGAGATTGCAATATCTTTCCTCACATGTTAAGAACCGTAGATTTAGGTGCTTATTTTCATTTATTCTTTGGGCATAAGAAGGCATTACTGCAGTTGATATATAGTGTGTGTTAGACCAAGGGTATTTTAATTAAAAAATACAATTAAAATTATTTTACCAAGTCCTTTGCCATAAGAATGGATTTGCTGTAAGAATGAAGAAAACAGAATGGTTGAAAACAACAAAATAAAATCTGTTCCTGAAGTTAATTTTCAAAACCTCAGCAAAATCTCATCGATAAAAGTCATGACAG
This sequence comes from Galemys pyrenaicus, assembly GCA_019455555.1. Taxonomy (NCBI): domain Eukaryota; kingdom Metazoa; phylum Chordata; class Mammalia; order Eulipotyphla; family Talpidae; genus Galemys; species Galemys pyrenaicus. The sequence goes on from JAGFMF010011681.1 coordinate 11,589,751, forward strand.
ACCCATAGCTTTCAACCTGGGTCGTGAATGCAAGTGTGGCACCAATACACACTCCATCTGTACAATACAGTTTTTTGTGAGAACTAACAGCGGGTTCTGTGTTTTCACAGGTTATGGGTTTGTAGATTTTGACAGTCCTGCAGCTGCACAGAAAGCGGTAGCATCTCTCAAGGCAAATGGTGTCCAGGCACAGATGGCCAAGGTAAGAATGGTGTTTAGACTTTTCTCTTTTGTGATCATGGAGTTCTCCTTTGTTGTAAATTGATTCAGAATCAGAATTGACAACTATTTGGATTTTGTTTGCAAATTTTATTTAGGGAAAATAAGAAGCTGTTGCTTTGCCTTGAGAGAATCTGGCCAGTTTATTTTGTTGTTGTTTTGTGTATATTTATTTGTGTACTCTTGCTATGGCAACCTCATTCATGATATGATGGCTCTCATGAAGTGTTCTGTTTTGCGTGAGAAAGGAGTTGAAATGTGCATTTGTGTGTGTATCTAGCTTATCACTGGTACTCTGTTTGGGAGTAGGGCATTATTTAGTGAGTTGTTTTCAATAAGGTATGTGCTAAAACCTTGTTCACACTTCTGTCTGAGACGCTGGTCACTGAGTGATGAGGTTGTATTATGAAGGAAAATTAGTTTAACGAAAATCAGCTTATCCACATTGTGCAAATTTCTCACTGGCCTTTAGAAATAGATTTTATCTAAAATATTTCCCCAGGTATTTACATTTTAAATACTAATTGTTATATATAACAAATAATCTGGAACTTTAGGTCTGAAGTTATCTAATGCATATTTATATTAAAAAATAGATCAATTACAGTAGTTTTCTGTTCTGATTACAGTGGTAGTTATAAGAATCTACACATGTAATTTAAAATGACATGGAATTATATACACATATTGTACCAATGTCAATTTCCTAGGGGTGAGCGGAGGTTAGGCTTTTTCATGAGAAAACAGGTAATTTTTTCTTACTACTATTACAGAATTTATTTGTGTTATGATTCTCAATAGTTAGATGAAACAAACAACAGACCTTGAAATGCTTATCTCTGAATTTATAACATACTCATGTGCATACTTATTGTAATTATTTCTTAAGAGCTGATTGATATAACAACAAAGTTAGCAAGTTTTTGGTCATTTGGTTTTTGTTCTGATTGCTAATATTCTCTGATAACATTGTTCAAATTCAACCCTAGATAACTAGAGGTGAGATATTTAGTTCTCTTCATTTCAGTGTCTTCTAGCAAGCAGATGCCACCCATAATTGCTAACCTTTTGTTGTGGGTCACTTTCCATATAGATTACTTTGGGGCATTCATTGCCCTTTATGACATATTAATTGTTTTTCAAGGCAGTATAAATTAGAATTTGAATTTTTCAGCTGTGTAATGTATTCCTCATCAGGGTTGTGCCTGGAAGCTTTGTATTTGGCCATGAACTAAGATTGATGAAGTTAATATTTGTAATTAATAAGGAAATTACACACATATCTTGGTTTAAAGGTTACTTGGCTTAGAGTCAATGTCAGCTGAGTAAGTGACTTCCTTATACCCAGGAAACAAATGATAAAATAGAGTTGTTAAACACACAAAATATAAAGCTTGAATTTGGGATGAAAGACAACACCCACTGTCAAGAAAATTATAATAAAAATGCTCAAGGAAAAAAAATGTTATCGGGACGGATGTCTTTGACCAAGTCCTAGGTAAATTACAAAACTCAGAAAATAACTAGATTGCAATAGTTTAGAAATAATAAAAACAGTGTGTATAATCTTCAGTGCTTCAAATGTCCTCAGAATATGTATAGTCCACTGCCATCTTGCACAACAGGTGAAGAAAGTTGGCAGTGATTTTATCTCTACTGAGGTGCCATTGTGAATATTTTACCTCTATTTCTGTGCTTCTGCTATACAAGGGATCCTTCTTGATCTTTGTCTTTCTCCCTCCTCTTACATATTCACACACACATGCACACTTTCTCCCCAACCAACGATCTTACCTAGACAGGAGGTTACCAAATGAAAAGTATTTTAAAGAGCAGCTAAAAAGATAATTCATTATAGTCAGCATTTTGACCCTTAGTCCATATCCAATATACATAGTAAGGAGATTCCAACTGGAATGTTTAAAATAAAAATTATTTTATTTCTGGAGTTGTTTTAGTATTTCTACCATATTAATTATGCTGTGAATGAAGTGAATTCTGATTTCTCCCCTTCTCACACACTTTGAATTTTGAGCCCAGAGTGTTACATCCACATCTGCCTACTGGAAAGCTTTCAACAGTAAATGACTCTGTAATTTAACTACCCAGAAGCAAATAAATAGCCTCCCTTTGACAATGAAATGGAACAAACTTGACCACCTGTATTAGCAGATCTCGCACTGAGCTATTGGATTTCATGGCATTTTTTTCCTTTGTTCTGGTGATAACTATTATTTATTATCATATAAACTTGCATTCTGCAGGGTATGTGCAGCTTACACTATATTTTTTGCCATTTAAGTATCTACTGAATTGCCTCCTGTGTTCTTGTTCTTATCAATATCCTACTATGCAGTTGTGGTGCCACATTTTAATGATTCCAGGACTTGAAAGCAAGATACAAGTAATCTGGGTTCCCATAGCACCCTGGAGCCAATACAGCACTGTTCTAGTGAATCTTTTCATTTAGCTAACCTATTCCATTGTCTACATGTGAAAAAAATCAACTGATTTGTAAAGAGGAGTTAAACAATAAGTCTTACAGCAAGCAGTAATTGATTAATAATGTATAGCCAGTAAAAAAGAGTAAAAGTTTCTGGCAAAAGGGTTTTTAAGGATATAACCATATGGTTCTTTAAGGAGAAGAGATTTAGAATATTTTATTAATACAGAATATTTAAGAGAATGGGTTTATCTTATTTATTTTTTTAAAGATTTATTTGTTTATGCATACAAGAGATGGGGTACAGGCCAGAGTCCAGGGAGGTGAGAGGATTCACCAGACAGAGCGGGGAGCAGAACAGGCAGACTGACTGAAACACACTGCTGAGGGGAGCAGTGGGCGAGGCAGGAGAGGTCTGCTGCGCCATGTGGGTCCCCTCCCTGGCCAGCAGTAGGGATTGAACTCATGCTGCAGTGGGTGCTGTTTGCTTCATAGTGCGTTGCTTAACCCACAGCACCACCAGGGAGGCCCAAGAGCATAGGTTTAGAGGGAGATAAGCTTAGCATTGGAGCCCAGCTCTGGTATCACCTGGCTGTGTGATTTTGACTAAACTACTTCAATAGCTTCAAACAATCAGTAATAGATTATAGAACTACTGTGAGAATTAATTTAAAAATACACAAAGACTTTAGTATAGTGCTTAAGTTATAAAAACTCAATAATCAATATTCAATAAATTTTATACATCAAATCCAATTTCATTAATAAATCTTCCAGAAATTCTAATGATGTATGCTCTGTGTTTTGTTGTCACAAAATTTCTTAAGAAATATAATAGCACATATCAATTAACAAACATTTTTGTTGACTACTAAGTTACAGAATTGTGCTAGGTATTGGTGAATCAAGATTGAATAAAACTTCCTTGTTCTGAGTTTTTAACACTAAATCTATCTCCCAAGATTCCTATAGGTCATGATGAAGGCTTTTGGCTATTACTCTTCTTGCCCACCTTGAGGTATTTAGGGAAAAAAAAATCATTGTTCAAAGAAAATATCTCTTATGTAAACATAATAAAATAAAAGATGACTGAACTAGATGTGGTATGCCCATGCCATGGAATATTATTTAGCAATAAGTATGAACAATTTAGTGTTATAACAACAACATGGATGGATCTCTAGTATGAGTGGGAAAAAAGAAAAAGAAAACAGAATGTCATATATGGTTTGATTTAATTTGTATAACATTCCGAATATACCAATATTATAGAAATGGAGAACAGAATAATGGTTAGCAGGGACTAGTGGATAACTATACAATAAATATGTGTGTTATAGAATGGCAGAATTACCTTGAAAAATTTTTGTATCTCCATTTTGATGGTGGTCACACAATATATACATTTCATAAAATCATATAGAGTTTAATTAAATAATCACTCCCCCCTCCACACATATATTCCACAAAGTAGTTCATGTAAAACTGCTGAACTCCAAATAAAAACAAGGATTCTATCAATGTTAATTTCCTCATTTTGATGTTGTACATTGAGGAAGACCTGATGAAGAGTATACAGGAGCTCTATTCTTAAAACTAAATGTTAATTTTTAATTATCACAAAATTTATGTTTTTTTTTATAAAAATCACTGATTTAAAGAAAAGAGCTAAGGAAAATTATCCAAGAGTAGTTTTCACCTTTTTAGTTGTTTATTTAACTCACTGATAAGAAGAACATTGCTGGACATAGAAGATAATTACTTTAAGCTGCCAACAGAGATCAAGGCAGTTTTTTATGTGTCACATTTTCCATAAATTTACATGCTAATTTCTCAAACTCTGACTACTGTAGTCACATTTTAGTAGGAAAAAAAGGACAGGAGAATGACTGCATGATCATTATAGCGTATTCTGCCCTTCTAAAAGCTTTTTCAGAATGTCTCAGAAACTTGTGTTTATATCTCAATGGCCTAAACTGAGTCATATGATTTTCCTAGCTGCAAGGGAGTCTGGATGATGAATATGTTAGCTCTTTGACACCAGTGTGGGAAATTAGAAGTAGTTCTCCCTTACTATTCATACATTTGGGGTGGCATTCATGCATCCCTTCCCCAATGGAGTCAGCCTCAATATTACCCTATAATCACAACTAACAATGCTGTCATCTCCAACATGCCCAGATATGACTGTTCCTCATAGTTTGGAACCCATAAATTAAAAAGACAACTTATTGTCTGAATTGGTTGATAAAACAATGTAAAAATAACAGGATTCATGAAAGTAAAGGAAGATTGTGATTTAGGGAGTGAGGGAATGAGAAATAAGCAGAAATCAATTATTGCATATACAGAGCTAATCCTGCTGAGTGGGAATAGAATTCTTTCATTAATTAGTGCAGGAAAATCATTGGTTAACCCATTACATAGTTTCTTCTGTCATCTAGAGAGATCTGCTTGTTTTTTATTTCCTATGGTCTCCTTCAAGCAACCCTGGAGGCCTGCAAAGCTTTAGAAATTGCTTTTTCCTGGATTCAGGAATACTCTAAAAATTGAACAGGCACCATTTTTAGCTTTCTAGTTTGCTCTGGCCATTTCAGATATGAGTAAACGCAAAACATTTCTTTCTAGATGAAAATTTAGATAAGGTTTTATGAAGTTTACTATTAGGGCTGCCATTCTGATTACTGAAGGTGATTCACTTCACTGTGGAATATATAGAATAAATCAAAGTTGAATGATCAGAAAAGAGACCAAATGTCAAGCACAACTGGCATGGCATAAAGATACTGGGTCAAATGTGGGAATAATATAAAAAAGACCACATCAATCATAACAGAGTATCAAACTCAGACAAGAAGAAAGGAATTCTGTCTTATAAATCAGTGACCTTACTAGTAGTTCTCTTTGAGCAAATTTTCAAAATGAATAGATGTTTTTTAACTTGAATATCAAAGGTTACAAAGCAAAATTTCAATGAATATCAGAAAACTAATTCTATGAGTTCGAAGATGTGTATGCATATTATGCATTAATAAAAAAATATATATCAACTCAGTGTAACCCTAATAATTATATCCCAGTAGGAAAATTTTAGTTAAGGGAGGAAGGGCCTATTCCATAGAATATTCTAGAATTTATTTTATATGTTCAGCCATTAGCCTTATGTTATGACTTGTCTATGAAAATTACTTTTATGAATGCAGAGGCATACATGCCAGGCTCAGTCAGACTCTGGTGGTCTAAGGTAATAATAATAGTCTCTTCTTTTACCATTCCTAATTAGATGAAAGTAAATAGGCTTTTTGGTGTCTTGGGTCACTACAATGGGTGAAAAACCAGTCAAACAAGAATGTTTCCCAAAAACTTTATATAGGAAGGAGAGAGATATTTTTCTACAACAACTTCAGTAGTTTGTGATAAAGGAGACCTGGCTTCCTGAGATGGGGTGAGAAACTCATGTCATACATTAAAAATGATGGACATATGCTTTCTAGAGATTCTAATATCAAGATAGTAATGCCCAGATCATTTTTTGCAAAAGTTCGAAGAATGAAAGATGCCATTAAATGTGTGTATGTGTGTGAAATTGGTCTGTATCCAAAAATGTTTGCCAAGGGGATAAGCAGTTGCCTGAAATTTAGGTAGGAATGTCTTTCATTCTGCTAGTTTCTCAGCATCTTTATGTTCCATGTCAACTATGTCTATTATGAAGAAAGATTGTTCTTTATGCTGTGGACCAAAGTTTTATGGAGATCGTATTCTACCTGTGAAAGATAGGATATAAACAAGTGGTATATATGTTTGTATACATATACACATATCCAAACTTACTGGCTATAAGTTATACATATATGTGATATGTATATAATACTTTGCATAGTATATATATATTCATGTTTGATATCTCATAGTATATATACATTCACATTTGGAATTAACTGTATTTCCAAAGAGTTGTTCTTGGATGATGTCATTTAATTAAATATTTTAGATATCTAATATATGACTTTATATAATTCTGTAACATTCTGAATTATTGATTGGGTGGTGTGGTGGTTGAAAGCCTTGTCAGGTTGCACTTTAGGTAGAGGGGTCAAGCAGTCTCTCTAATTAGGTGACATTGGAACAGAGATTTAAAAACAATAAGCAGAGCAAACTATATTTATTGTCAGAGCATGTTATAAAACATTTAGTAATTCATAATAATGCAGACCTTTTAGTGAGCTAACTTGTTTGACTTTTACTATATATTCATCTTCTTAATAGCTCAAGAGTTGGATACACCACTTTAATTTCCTCCTTTATATTTACTATGGGTTCTTGGATTTAAATTGTTCTAGTCGTGCATTTATCAGAAGATTTTTCTCCCATGAAATAAATTTTAGTTGAGTCAGTGAATGTTTTTGTTGTATACTTCAAATTATGTTATCCTGGCATATATAAAGATATGACCATACACCCTACACCACTGTTATGGAATATACTTTAATTAACTGCAATTCCAAAGAATTGCTCTTGGGGGATGTCATATAATGAAATCTTGCTCTATCTCATTTTGTGAAATGAATATTTGTGTCATATACTTCTATGGAACAAATTTCCAACAGAGTTAACACCTAAAAAACACCAAGCATTATTTTCCTCGGGAGTGAGAAATTTGAAGATGTCTATAATAGAAATACTAGTCATTGAATTTTCATATGTTTATAAAATATTTGTGAATATCTGCTTTGTTGACTGTGTCAACTTGGCTCATTTTTTTTTTCTGTTCCTAATGCTGAATGCAAGGATTCAAAGTCCAATATTGAAATTGTCAGGGTTGATCTTAATCCTATTTGTTAATTATCTCATATTTTTTTTGAATCAGAGTCCTCTGAAGTTAAATATTTATATTAGCTTCTACCAAATGATTTACATAATCTTCTTGTGGGTGCTACAATGTGCTTCTGCAAGGACTCCAATCTTTTTTTCAAGTACAATGGAGGTCTTTGTATTTCAATAGAAATTCCTGTTTTCCTTGCATTTAACAACAATAAATGAAATAATAATTTAAAAATAAGGAAAAAATGTACCTTAAATGTATGTAATAGTTGGGATCTGTAGCAGGTGAATACATACTGTTTTTACTCAGGAGATATGTAAAATAAAGGTTTTCTTCCATTTGGAAGTGACATCTACTGTTTCATATTGCCTTTCTGAGTGGAATGAGTCAATAGGCTGATCCCAACTCATTTTTGATACATTATTGAGAAATTTAATAATGAGTAATCTTAATTGATGGCTTTTGATTTGCTCTAAATGTCATGGAATATATCCTTTCTCTGGTCTCCATTGTTGTGGATTGAGAGTTTGGTCAATTTGAAATGTTAACTTTTTCCAATGTAGATTCTCATCTCACTGAAAAAGGCAAAGTACATTAAACTATGAAAAATATCGATTGAATTATGGCTTATACTATAATTGGAAAAATAGCTTAGGTTTATGAGGAAAATGAATATTTTAATGCTGAATGCCAAAATTAGATTCATCTAGTCGCAGTATGTTCTAGAGAAGTATGGGTTTCCCTGAAAATGGGTAAGAGCTTGTCTTCCTATAAGACCTGGAAGAACACAGTGAAAATACTGTCTGCTGACAGAAAGTACCCAAGGAAAAAGAACAGAACTGATGAGTCATGCTTGCTGAATTCCTGATCTCTGAATGATACAAGTTCACAAAGTTACTTAACAGTTAACTTAAATTTCAATCAAACCCTACCTGGTTCCAAAGTCTTGTTCTTTCTAAGAAACCATGAGGCTGCTAATGCTCTGTAGCTTCTTAGCGGTGCTTGGCTACATGATTATCCCTTCTGAGCTTTACTGAGATATGGTTGAAACATAACACTGTGTGAAGTTTAAGTAGTACAACACGTTAATTTCATGTTACACTAACATGTTGCTAGATTATTTCTATAATTGGTTGATTTGGTATTTGAAATTATGAAATGGTTGGGCCTTTTACCGTAATATATTCCATATATTATTATGTACTAAAAGTATGTCTATTATTAAATAGATATTTTTTTAAGCATACAAGAGCTGGGGTACAGGCCAGAGTCGTGGGAGGTGAGAGGATTAACTAGAGACAGAGTGGGAAGCAAAATAGGCAGATGGACTGAAACACACTGCTGAGGGGAGCAGCGGGCAAGGCAGGAGAGGTCTGCTGCGCCACGTGGGTCACCACACTGGTGGGTGGCAGGGATCAAACTCATGCTACAGTGGTTGAGGTTTGCTTAACCCACTGCAACACTGGGGAGGCCCAAAATGGATAAATTTTTAAACATTAAACAATTGCATTTGGAGACATATTTTTGAGCTATAAGAGAGCATAAGGAGATTCCAGAATTATTCAGAGTGATGAAATGATATGTCTAGGACAAATGGTTAACTTGTTTTATGTGAGGTAAAAATTGAAGGAAAAGTGTTTACCTTAATAAAATATTGTCAGTAATGCTCATAGTATAAAAAAATCAGAATATCTCTTTATTATACTATTCAAATATTTCATTATGCATACAATTTTAATTATAAATAAACTGGTAACCCTGCCCTGCACATTTACAAAGTAAGTAATTAGAATAGTGAAAATGAAAATTAATAATACTGTGGTGACCTAATTGTTGTTATATGAAGTCTTTTTTGTCTGAATATTTGCCAGTAAAAGTCATTTAGTGTCTTTTTTTATTTCTGTCTTGAGCTCAACTAGATATAAAGCACAGGAAGTGATAGTGGTGGCATCTTCTATAGGTGAACTTAGGCAGGAAAGTTTTGAGCAGAGTTAAGAAAGATCCAGATGTATTACTTCCCCACATTGGGAAATGCTTCACTAATGAGAAACACAGACTATGCTGGAAGGGGATAAGGGTGACTATAGTTATCCATTTGAATATACTCTGAGTCCTACAAAAACCCCTAGACGGATGTGATAGCTTCATGTTCTGTTCCATACTGGTCTACTGGTCTCCCTGTAGCCATTTGAGTTCCAAAAATTTAATAAAGAGCCTTCTCAGCATAATTCCACTAGTACACTATTTAGTTTTCTTTCTTTCTTTCTTTACCATTTCCCTTTGCTTGAACTTACTGCCTTTTCTCATGTTATCTGACAAAAGAACTACAGATAGAGTGGGTTATTATATATTATATGGAGGAAATGGTCCATGGATTAATGTCTGAAATGTGCAATCTTGGCTATCAAGGCTCACCTCAGTGTTTGCTGGGACACAGGAAACCAGCTAATGGCTGATAATGTACCGGAAATTAGGAACTTGTGCATATGGTAAACGCTCCATTCCCAGCCAAATGATTTGTTTAACTGGTGTTTGGAGTTTTCATACTGACTGTTAGCACGGTGGAATAGCAGGGCTTTATTAACCAGACTATGTGCTAATCCTCATTCCCTAACTGAAGAATTTAAACATAATCTACCACAGAATGGAAAATTGTCTGTTCAGAAAGTCAAGATGCTAAAGACACAGATAGCCTATACTTCAAAAAGATGTTTTTATTTTAACATTATTATTGTCATAGTTTTCTCATAATACTACTATTACCTTAAGTTTCAAACTCTGTAAAATGTATCATGAATAACTAAGTTGAGAAAAGTGGCATTAAATTGAATGCCACTTTGATGTTTTATGCCTATTATTTAATTTTATTGATGGGTTGATTATAATCTATTCTTTGCATTCATTGATAATTTAACGAGGGCATCAGAACAGCTTTACCCTTTGTGCTTCTAAGAATTGCATCATTTAATTTCCCTGCCCTTCTTTTCCTGCTCTTTTTTCATAGTTGACTTTCACATATCCTCAAGCCATGGTTCAAGTGTCAGTTCTTCAGGGAAATGGTAATCATGTCTAGCTCATGCTGCTCTTTTATATATGTTCCTGAAACCTTGTTCAGCTGGATCAAATCTATGTACACAATCTGTAATTTAAATTTCATGTAGAAGACAATTGGATACTGCCCCTCTCTTACTCTACAGCAGAAAATTCCTAAGTGCTAAGCAAAGACCAAGCTGGTTCTTGCTACCATGGGAATCTTTCTGAGTCAAGCCAAGTATCTATTCAGCAGGTAGCACTTAATAAATATTTTTTTTTTTAAATTAGGGACTCCAGTAGCTATTACTGTCCCAATTTTACAAATGAATAGATTAAAGCTCAAAAAGTTTAATGTAGCCAATGAGATAAAATCCACTGAATATTGGGATTCCTTAACATATCTTATTCCAAAACCATTACTATATTAAAGATCTTTTTTAAAGTACTGCAAAACTGAACTTGACTAAAATTTTGCTATTTCTCTGTATGAAAGTTTTAAGCAGTGGTATTGAGCCAGAGGCAGTTTCCCACAGGGACTATATTGTGATATGTGGAGATATTTTTGATGGCCACAACTCAAGTGGGGCGAGCAACTGGCAGCTGCTGGCATCCCGTGAAACAGAAGAGAGCCCTGCCCTCCTCCACTGGCCATTTCGGCTACCCACCTTCTTTCCTGTTCCCCTTCATTGACTCACTCAATGTGAATGCAAAACATGCCTAGTATGTGGAGAAGCAATGGTGAATAAACACAGTTGCAGATGATGAGGACTTACGGTCTATAGGGTTGTACAAATGAGTAAATAATTACTTATTTTTGTATGGCAAACAGTTATCTAGAGGGATACCCACAGGAGTGCATGGTAGAGACAGTGACTTTTCATCTGGGATGCCTAGGAGTGTTTTCCTGGAGAAAGTGGCGTCTAAAGTGACCACAGCAAGAAACTTTTGATGCATAGTGGTTGTCAGTTGTATTTTCTTAAAACACTTTGGATTGTCACAACTAGGACATTGGAGGGTAGGAAGAGTCCAGGTCAGGGATATGGTTAGAAATTATATAATGCATGAACAGGTCTCCTCCCCTCCATAGATACACAAAAAGCAAGTATCTTGTCCAAAATGTCAATAATGTGAGACTGAGAAACTGTTTTACATTGAATATGACATTGTGATAGTATCACTGCATTTTTGAAACTTAGTTTTGATGCCCTCAATTATTTTTTATAATTTGTAAAGGCAATAAACACAGTCTACATATACAACACACGTGTGCATATTTGTATGTACGTGTGTGTATATATCCATCTATGTACTCTCTATAATGTTTTATCCTTAAGTGAAAAGAAACTATGTGATCATTTAATTGGAAACAAATGAACATTTTGATATTTTATACATAAAACTTAGTAATAACAATTTATCATATTCCCCTTCTGGATATTTTATTACAGTCTAACTTTAAGCCTTTTAGCTTCTTCGATTTTTCAGTATAGTCCTAGTATCGAATTCTCTTTTAGACTGGAGCCCATGCCTAACTCACCTTCATATTTAACTAAGGGTTCTGTTTATGGTGGTATCTCAGATATTTATTGAATAACTCAAACAGTTTAATTCATTTGCAGAGAGTGAACAGTTCAACCCATTGCTAAGTAGAAACCATATGATTAAGCTATGTATTGTACAGTCATATTGATAATTTGACCCAAGGTAATACATTTTGATCACTAAAAATCCCTTCAATTAGAGTTCGAAGATCACATACAATTAAGCTTTTTCTGGATGATTTGCGATGAATGTACATTTCTTTTTCAGGAAATGTCTCTGTTCTTTAATTTGAAAAGATCCATCTCTGTAGTTGATGATCATTAGTTTTCCTTCAGGTCTACATCACCGGAGGAGTGGAAATTTGATTGTCATTTGTTTGTGATGTCTTTTTTTAAAGTATAAAAATGATCAAATAAAATTCAGATGTCAGATGTCTTTTTGCGTATCGACTCTGTTGTAATACTCCCCCACAGAAAAGCAAAATTAAACCTTATGTCTTTTCTTTCCTTTTTACTTCCTTGCGGTGACTTAATCCTGAGTTTCTCCCTGCCCCCCTACACTACACTACAGCTTTCCCATGGCTGATTTTATGACATGCCTTGAGGATTATAGTCTGTGCCTTCTCTAAATATTTTAAAGGTAGCATTTACATTCTGCTTATATTTTGTAAATTGTTTATCTTCACTTAGTTTTCCCCTTTTAAAATGCAATTTGGAAGCAAGTCGTGAATTAAGTGGAGCACCTGTGCAGAGTATAACGTTTTAAAGGCAAACGAAAAATGAAAAGTACTATACATTTTAATTGTTGATGACATTGACCGGAAAATAAAAAGGTCAAGGCTAACATTGCAGGGTGTTTTAATATTGTGAAGTCTCCATCTCCAGACTGTTGTACATTTTACTCTATAAAGTAATAGTTTATAAATTTATAAAACTACATTTGCATTTTTCATAGTTCTAAATGAAGTGAATTTATGGAAGTCGAGATACTATGACAAGTGACATTTTCAGATAATAGTTTGGATTGGAGAACGATCTACATAGGCATGGAAGGTCCTTAAGAAGAGGGAAATGTGGTTGAGATTAGGCAGTTGCCTGAGAAGAAAACAGATCATGTAGAAATGGAGGATGATATAATATTGCTTCACATATTGATGAATTAGTGAGAATAAAGTCGGGATGACGATTATGATTGGTAGTTCAAACTGCACAAATGGGAAAAGCAGTGCCTATTCCTGACCTTTGGCCTATCCTCTCCCTCATTTGTTTATTTTTTTTTTAAAGATTTATTTATTTATGCATACAAGCACTGGGGTACAGGCCAGAGGTGTGGGGGGTGAGAGGATTCACCACAGAAAGCGGGGAGC